>PVIR01001144.1:25765-135561 GCA_004026965.1 Petromus typicus | reverse complement strand
CTTCATTCTCATTTTTTCCCATAGCCCTACCCACCCTACCATCCTCCTATATACATAAAATTTATTTCCTTTCTTTTTTGTCATAATCTAATTTTCCCCCTTCACCCTATTTTTACTTTGAGCATTTTCTATTTCACAATATATAACATACAATTCTAGAACTCATTTACATCTTTATTTTCTCATACCAGAGAAAAGAGGCAATATTTACCTATCTGTAATCTATTTATTTCACTTATGAGGATATCCTCAAGGTATGTCCATTTAAGTACAAATGATTCAAACTTATCTTTTTTATGGCAGAGTAATACTCCATTCTGTAGAAGAACCACAGCTTTTTTATCCAGTCTCCAGTTGATGGACATTTGGTTGTTTCCAAGATGTAGCAATCACAAACTGAGCTGCTATAAACATGGGTGCACATATGTCACTGTGATATGAGTCTTTTAATTCTTTTGTGTATATACCTAGCAGGGCGATGGCCGGGTCAAATGGGACCTCCAATCCTAGCTTTTTGAACATTATCTTGGCACAGGGGATGTACGAGTCTACAGTCCCACCAACAGTGGAGAAGGGTTCCTTCTTCTCCACAGCCCCGCCAACATTTGCTGTTGGCTGAATCTGAAATGGCAGCCATTCTATGTGTAGTGAGATGAAATCTCAGTGTTGTTTTCACCTGCATCTCCCAAATGACTAATGATGTTGAGCATTTCTCCATATGCTTTTTAACTGCTCTTACTTCTTCCTCTGAAAAATATCTGTTCATTTCAGATGCCCATTTTTGAACTGGGTCATTAAATTTGGGTGGGCTGATTTTTTTTAGCTCTTTATTCTATATAGTAGCCCTTTGTCTGAGGAACAGCTGGTAAAGATTATTTTCCCACATTATTGGTTGCCTTTTTGCTCTATTGGTGGTTTCCTTTGCTGTGCAGAAGCTTTTTAAAAGAATGAGGCACCATTTGTTGATTTCTTCAGCCATTTCCTGTGCTATAGAAGTTTTGTTCAAGATATCTTTCCCTAAGCCAGTATCTTCAGGAGTTTTACCTAACCTGTTTTGCAACAGGTTTAGAGTGTCTGTTTTAATATTTAGGTCTCTTATCCATTTTGATTTTAACTTGTTGCATGGTACGAGGCTTTTTAAAAATGATTGAATCATGGGGGTGATATAGTTGGATTGCTGTAAGGAGGTAGAGTCTAGTTGAATAAAGGAGATTGCAAGTGTTCTGACCTCAGAGAGTATATGTACTTCCTACTCCTGTCTTCCACTCACTCCCTGTTCCCACGACATAAACAGCTTTCCTCCTCTGCTTCTCTGTCATATCACTCTGACTTATAGCTAGCTAGGTATGGACTAAATTGGGAGCTAAAAATAAATCTTCCTAAGTTGTGGGTATTAAGTAATGTATGTCAGAGAAAAAAAAATGTGACTGAGATGGATTTGGGTAACAGAAGGAGTGTAATCACTATGAAAATCCTTTTCCAAGTTATTTAATCTTTTGAAATTTTTTTGCTGATGGAGTTGTAAATATTTGATGATGCTAACTAGATGCACATTAGGATGCTCTACACCAGACCTGATGGGGATTCTGACTGGAGTGCAGAATATCAGAATGCTTATAAAAATAAAGATGATAAAGAACAAGCTCAGGATGTTTCTATTAAGAAGGACTTCTTTGGCATGTCTTGAATCTAAATGTGTTATGCTCTGGGGGAAATTTTAACTACATTTTTTCTTATTTCCTAAGGCTTTTCAGGACACTGACATGAAGAACAACTGAATAATTAATCTGGTAGAGGAAATTCCAAGCAATTCAAGTGTTTAGGCTATAGCATGGGTACCCTTTGCTGCTTTTAGCAAGAGTTACACTGAAAGCAGGAGAAGCATCCCATTTTAAATTTTCAGTCTTACCAGAAAGGAAATGCCTGTAAAGTTGGGAAATAGAGAAGAAATTTGTTGGTGAAAATATTAGTGCCAAATAAAAGCCAACGTTTTGTTTTGGGTTTTTTTGTTTGTTTGTTTGTTTGTTTTGTTTTGTTTTTGTTTTTTCATCAGTACAGTAAGAAGTTTTGAAGGTTACCCGGGAATTCTCAAAACCCCAACATTTGCAGACTCAAGATTCAAAAATGAAAGATTTTACTTTAAGAAAAGAGCCACATGACTATAGACTCATACAACCCCTGTGGAGAACAGTTTGGAGATTCCTCTAAAAACTAGAATTGGAGGTCCCATTTGACCCAGCCATCGCTCTGCTAGGTGTATACAACAAATAATTCAGACTCATATCACAGTGACATATGTGCAGCCATGTTTATAGCAGCTCAGTTTGTGGTTGTTAAATTTTGGAAACAACCCAAATGCCCATAAACTGGAGACTGGATAAAAAAGCTGTGGTTCTTCTACAGAATGGAGTACTACTCTGCCATAAAAAGATAAGTTTGAATCATTTGTACTTAAATGGACATACCTTGAGGATATCCTCATAAGTGAAATAAACAGATAACAGATAAGTAAATATTGCATCTTTTCTCTGGTATGAGAAAATAAAGATGTAAATGAGTTCTAGAATTGTATGTTATATATTGTGAAATAGAAAATGCTCAAAGCAAAATATTGTGAAGGCAGAAAATAATGAGATTATAACAAAAAAGAAAGGAAAAAAATTTATGTATATAGGGAGTGGGTGGTACGGTGGGTAGAGCTATGGAAAAAAATGAGAATTAAGTTGTGTCATGTACTGGTACAAATTCTCATTAGTGAGTGCAATCATGATGTGTATATGTAAGGTACCAATTAATATTTCAATTAAAAATAAAAAGAAAAGAGGCACATGGCAATCTGTTCAAAAAGAGCTAAAATTTACTCAGGATTTACTTCACAATGCTCAGCTATGTAGGCACGCAGAGGCCAACAATTTGGCAAAGCAGCTAGATATTCTTCAAGCTGGCAGCAGACTTTCAGCATCATCTATGTGGTGCTGTTTTATGGGCATGGAGAATGTTAGAGTTGTTGGCTCAGGGAAGCTTCAACACTGATTGAGAAGCTGCTAAGGGGTCTGGTAGTGTACTAGTGGGAGAACAGTGTGTGAATCTGTGGGAATGAAATCATAAGTTCTGAGGTGACCTCAGGAAGTTGGATAAAAGAGAAACATGGAAAAGCCACAGGCAGTGAGCAAAGCCATCCCAAGAGGGAAGTGCAGAGAGTTACAACATGCAAAGCTGTCCAGACTGGGCCTCCATGCCCTTTGGCATTTACATCTCAGCACTACATCCTGCCCTGAGTTCTGGACATGGAATTATAAACTTTACTGCTTACCTTTTAGACTTGTGGTCTTATTGGCCCCATTTCTTTCTATCCTTTATTTCCGTCTTTGGAATAGAAATGTTTACTCTGTGCAAATCCTTGTTGGCACTATTTAACTCTCCTTTTTACTTTTATAGGTGTTCACAACTAAGAAATTGCCTTCAGTCTCAGTGAGGACTTTGGACTCAGACTGTTCAGCACTGCAAGCTGCTGAGACTTTAGCAACTCTTTGAGATGGGATAAATACATTTTGCATGAGGACTTGTGCATAAGTTTTGGGGGTACAGGAATGAAATGTTGTGATGTAGATAATGACCCCAGTGGTCCTTAGACTCTTGAAAGTTTTTGGAAGATGACTGGATCTTTAACACATGATAGCTGACTTACTGTTGGAGGACAGTCTTATTTGAAGAGGTAGTGCCTGGGGGTGTGACCTGAAATGAAAGTCTTTATTCTTGGCTCCACTCTTCTTTCTGCTTCCTGGCCCTCATGATGGAGGTGCTTTTATTCCATTCTATCCCTGCATCATGCTGCCCTGTCTTGGAGCCATTCAACTGTGAACTGAATTGTAAACCCAAATAAGCCCTTCCTCCTTTAAGTGGTGGTGGTCACACATTGTGTCTCAGTGACAAGAAAAGTGATTAAGATAGTTGAGAGACCCCTTTCTTAGATGATGAAACAGAACCACAACAAACTAAATTCTGGTGCAGTCTGGGCACTGTAACTGACTTCTCCACACTGCCTTTGAAGCATATTTGTGAATTCTGCATGAATATAGAAAAAAAATAATCACTAAGAATGAAAAATCAATCAATAGAATACAATTTTCAGTGCAATAATGATCCTTCAAGATACAGAGTAAACAGGTCAAATGTTAAAAAGATTATTTCCATTTTATTTAGTTATGTAGGATATCTTTTATGTAAAAGCAAACCAACCAAATTGTGTTTTATTGCCTTAGATGGTTAGTATATTTTATTTAAAATTTTGACCTGATCAGAAGTTCAAGATCAGTTAATTTTTAGTGAGTAAACTAAAGGACTTGTATTACTCAACAATGTCTACTTTTTAAAAAATCTTGTATTTTATTTAGTAAAATATCCAGCACCTTGCACAGCAGATAATTAAATCTCATAGATTGGCATTTACCAGAGAGAGGGAACCACTGGGGTGTTTGGTCCTGTTAGTGTTTTAAAGAGTACTAGTAAAAAGTTAGCGGGAGTACATCAGTTACACTGTACTAAAAGTAAACAGCATGCCTTTCTAATTCTTTCTAAAAATCTAATCAAACACAGCATATCCTCTTTCAGGTTGAAGACACTGGAAGGAAACTGGAACTCAGTTGTCATCCAGACTGCAAGCCTCATTAGAAAGGTAGCCTTATTTTCATTATTTCCTGAGCATTCTTTGTGCAAAAGCACTCAACCTCATATAGCTTCCTATTTCCATCAGCCTTGGCAGCAATAGCTACTTTAAAATTTGGCCTGACACTGATCTCTTTATATAGAGGGAAAGAAAAGGCAAACATGAAGATCAAGCAAACATGAAAATTACTTTCAAACACTTTATAGATTGAGAAGGAAGATATAATACTTATTTCAATCTTTAGGATTAAAAATTAAAGAAGAGATTATATCAAGTTAGAAGAAAATGCAGAAATCTACAATTTTACTTTGGTAGCTCCTAATAAAATAAATACAATTTAGATCATAAGTTGGTCCTTGCTGGGACACAGCCTAATAAATCCTTCTATACCTTTAACCTCATAGAAAGCTGACAAATTATAGGTTTGGCTGAGCTCGAAAGTTTAAGCATTTTTGTAAATATTGCTTTCTACCCAAATTGAAGATGATTTATTTTCTTCTAATTTACTTTTTCCAAAACTATTTTCTTGTTACTTATTCTACCTCTCTATGCTCAGTTTATTTGAATTACTCACCAGGTGATTAGTTGATTTGATCTTAATGTATTCACTAATTCAGTAAATACTAATTAAATTTCCTATGGTATTTCTCTATTGTAGGGTTAAGGTAAGAGTACTGAGAATCTGTTCCCTTAGAATTTGAGTCATATAACATTCAGTGGTGTCAAAGGATGTCAGTTTGCACAACTACTATTTGACTGTCTCTAAACTTGTTTAAATTAGCTCCAGGATCAGGATCTCTGGGAAGAAGCTCTATTCGTTGTCTTTTCACCACCCAGATAGATGATATGCCACGGTAAAACAGAACATTCATTGTGTGAGGAAGCAAGAGGATACAGCACACTCAAGCGACGGAGAGGCATTTATTGGTACTTGATGAGTTTGAGTAATAGAAAGAAATTCAAGTCATGGAATACTGACTTCCATAAATAATATCACGCTAAATGTTTAAATAAAATCCATACACTGGACCCTAGGGATATGTCTCAATGATACAGTTCCTGCCTACTATGTTCAAGGCCTTGCATTTTATATGTTATTAGTTATATGTTTTTAGTATTCCCTACTAATACAGGGAGGAAAGTCTTTAAATGTATCAGATTCTAAAAGAGCAAACAAGAGAAGTTTAGTATAAGACAGAGAATATTTCACTCAGTATTTGCAAGAGCAGCTGAACTATCAAGGTCAAAGCATAATATGTTCAAGTGCATTCTGTTAAAGCAACTTTACAAAGAATGAAATCTCAGTTTTTGTGACCTGGATAGGCCAAGAAACCCTTAAAAGGCAAATCTCACTTTAGTCCAGGCCTAGAATATTAAGTAAATCCCCTCTTAGGTAAAGAGGGAATCTTTATCTCTTCAATTGGCCAAATGGTTTAAAGCAGCTGCACTGCAGAGTCACATTCGAATATGAAGACAGATGTAATATGTGATGGTTGGATGATAAATAGGAAAAATTGCTCCAAAGTGTAAGAAATTAAAAACCTAAACATGTCAAGGAAACATGTTTGCATACCAAATGCCTCCTTAAGTATTTGAAGGATAGGCTCTTAGTCCCGTGAAGAATTGCAAACTCATTCTTTCTTTGTATGTGTTCATATCCCCACATGTCTGACTTAGACAGTGCCATTTCCACAGAAATATTAATCTAGCTCATGCTGTATGTAACTTTTATGTTTTCTTTCTATATCACAGAATTTGTCATGGCATTTTTCTACATATATGTCTAATTATTTCTTTTAAATATGGCAGATCCTGTGTGTATGAGAACAACTTATTCCATCATCCTGTTCAGCACTGAAAAAAAGGACAAAAAATAAACAAAAAGTTAAGACATAAGTTGATAAAAAGTACAGTACAAAAGTTTTGGTTTGGCTATATACTGTTAGTCACCTTTGTATTATGGAGCTCAAAGGAATGGAAGCAACAGAAGAGACAAAATAGGAGCCAAATCCTGTAGAACTTCAGCCCAGGAGTAGTTGCTTGTGGCAGCTGCCACAAGAGCAACAAATGCAACAATGGCTAGGAGCCAACAAGAAAGAGATTTGACAAAGAGAATGTGTTTTATCTATTCCTTCCTGAGCACCTAACCTTGCCTAATTTAATATGATTTATTCAGCAGAATAGGCCACTTAGCAAACCAGAGCTATGGCTAGCATCCAATATTCAGGGCTTCATTAATTCATAATCAAGTGGGAGGAAATGAGAGAAAAGAGATAGAGTGATAGTGGCTTTTTTCCTAATATCTCAGGGTCCATTGAAAATGCATTTTTGGTAAATAACCAAAGCAGAGGCAAAATTGTATGTACTAACTAAACTCACTGTTCTATGACAGTCTATTTAACATCGTATCAAAGAGTAATATTGAGAAAATAATCTCAAAGCTCTGGAAAATGGTCAAATATACGAAAGAAAGTGTTTGAGCAGCTTATTGGAAACATGTTTCATACATGCTTTATTTCACAGCAAATAAAATCTCAGGAATAATAATATTCACTAACATTTAGCAACTTATGTAAGTATTCTACTCAAACTCATAAGTAAGAAGGTTGTAATTCAAATACTCTTCTATAAAAAAAATGTTCAAGACTTTTTCTAAAGGTTCAACTTCTTTCATGCCCAAAGCTTTTAATTAGACATTCAAAAACTAGGCAGACAAAACTAATTTCATCATCAAATAGAATAGAAATGGAGTATAGAAATTGTTGATTAGATTTCTTTTCTGTGGGAATTACAAATATGTTATATCTTTGTATGAAGCTAAGCATGTTTACAATTTAATTCTTTAAGACTAAGGAGTTTGTTATAAGAATGACAAGTAAAAACACAGGCTTCTGTTAAAAATGAAGGAAGTGAAATTAATAAAGCATATCTAAGTGTTCACATGTATATGAATGAAAATGGTACAAAACAGGAGGGTTTCTGTCTTTTTAGGCTGTCAACAACCTGCTTTGAACACTAACACACTCTACATCTAACCAGTGTCACGCCACAGATGGAAATAACTTGTTAAGATGATGATGATAAGAGCACAAAATGTGAAACTGATCTTGCAAAGCTCTGCCTTGAGTTAAGCAGGCCGTTGTATTGTACAGCTGAGATTTCTTCTTAAAGAACAACAACAGCAGCAACACAGAATTTCTGTTCTTGATGGGAGAAGCTCCAGATCTTTGGTAAGAACATTAATAAAAATTTAAGTGATACAGAACTCATTCTAAATTAATAGTTACTATTTTAAGAACCAGAAAATAAATTACAACAGCATATATTGAATTGCTGTAATTTTTCCATAAAAATAGTGAAACTTCTGAATATAAAAAGACATCATCAGGAGTGATGATGAGACAAGATGAAGGGTCCTTAATGTCAGCCTTGGAAAATATACAATTTGAACAGCTCTCCAGGCTGGCCAGCAGCACCACCAGCTGTCCCTGAATCCTTGGTCCACTTTTCAGGTTTCTTGAAGAAAGAAAGACCCAATCTGTTGCCCTGTGTGACTAATTTAATATACACCTCATGGGTTGGCAGTTGCACACTACATGCCATTCATTTATTCAAATACATGTTTCAAGTGCATGATATTTGCTGGAGGATGCAACTGGACACTGATTAAAGGGAAGGTGAGATTTGTAGTCAGCATTTAGGTAATCTGTATGTATTTCAAAGTGACTCTTTAAACTTCTGAGACTGCCCTAGAATCAATTACTTTGAAACATGTGTAAAGTGCTGGCATTATTTTCTATTATGAACCTTCTTAGAATGTAATCTTGTAATAGCAGGACCCATATAAAGACTTGTCTGTTGGATCTCCAGTGATGTTTTATGAGGTACACTAAACATGTGGATGAAAGTGTAGGTGCTATAGCGTTTGGAGATGATCAGAGCAACTAGAAATGCAGCTTGTATAAAGGAAACAGGGTAGAAGGAAAAAAGCAGACAGCCCAGAGCTATTTTCTGTAAATTTCATCTTTTTAGACAACCTGAGCTCTGGATAAATCCATAACTATATGTAACTTAATTGGGTAACACTTGGTTACACATACTAGGATAATTTGTAAATGGAGACAATGTCATTTTCAACTTCAGAAGCTTCATAGAATGTTGGAAAGAACATAGTCTGGAAGTCAGCCCTGAAATTAAATCTTGATTGCATGAATTTCTAAACCAATAAATTTGGCCGAAAATTTTCCCTTTTTTCCTCATCTCTAAAATGAATGATACCATGCCAGTGGTAAGAATGAACATTCATGAATACTCAGGATAGGAGCATCCAGCCACTTTAGTCAGTTCATCCTGCTTGAAGTCACCCTGGAAAGTAGTATCACAAATCTTATTTATAAATGAGACCAACTGGATTTTTAAAGATCTCATGAAAGATCACACAGTTAGAGAGTATAAAAGGCAAAACTGAGTAATGGGACCCCTGGATCCACAGCCTATATTTCAGTTCCCTCAGGGGTTAGAAGAATTAATCCTCACAATAACTAGCTACTGCTATACATCCATTAGAATGCCTGAAATCCAAAGCCTCTAAACATTGAATTCTAATCTCACTGTTGAACACAGAAATTTCTCTTGACTACCGGGTGCAACTCACACTGTTATAACTGTACTGAAAAAGAGTATGAGTGTTTCTTACAAGTCCAAATACAGGCTCACATAAAATGTGTCAATCATATTCCCAAAATGATTTAAACACTGTTTGCATAAATTCCTGCATAAATGAACAAGCTATATCAACTTTTCCAAAGATCAAATGTAACTTAGGTGGCTTTTATCAAATGAGTAGATAAAATACTGTAGTGTACCTAGAGTACAAAATGTTTTCTATAAAAAAATGATTCAAAATGACAGGAAATTCAGAAGAATCCTATGTATTAATAAGTTTAAAAAGTCTATACAAAGTCTATACAAAGATGACTGACTATAAAATATCAAATATGATATATGATATTGTGAGCAAGAAAAAGCCAAATGAAAATAAAGACAAGCTGCAAACATAGGGCAGGGAATAATAGAGGGATAAATAGGCAGAATAAAAAGCAGCTTTAGGGCTGGGTAATTATTCTGTATTATACTGTTAAAACCTACACGAAGTAGGAAGCTAAATGTGAGCCTCACTATAAAACTATGAACTTAAATCAGTTCTGTTTCGCTCATTTTGGTTCCTCCATGTAAACAAATGAGAAGCTGTGGTGAGTGTGGTGCGCAACTTGTATGTAAACTGCTCTAAACGAGTCCATTGACTCTTTTAAGCATGAAAAAAAAATGTATCGGGTTATGTTTTGAGGAATAAATGAAGTTGCACTGTGAAAGTGCACAACTGGATGTGACTCACTCAGAGAAAGCAGCCAGCAATGGCATTTTAGTCATTACCAAACAAAATCATCTCACGTTAAAAATCTTCCCAAAAGGTAAAGTTGCTAACGTTCCTATACAGCAAAGGAAGCTGCATTTCTTTCTTCTATAAAATGAAATTGAAGACACTTCCCTACAGGTGTTCTGATTATTAGATAAAAATACACCTTTCAAATAGCGAAAGGCAAGAGTAGAGGCGATTTACTCTGCAGGTCGAATTTGTCCTGAGGATGCATTCTTGCTAATTGTTTTCTCAACAGCCCAGCTGTGTTTATTCAGAATCTCTGGATGGTGATCTTTCCAGAGCTAACTGCAAACAAACAAAAGTTTATTTTGTACTTGGCAAGATTGAATTCCTAACATCAGTGTAATCCTTAGAAGGAAAAAGGGTCCTAAAGAGCCATGGAGTGAATCTTTTTGTTTTTTAATAAGATTGAATATAAAATAAATGTGAGTTTTATTTATCGGTATAGTAAAATGATGATCTAACTTTCAGAAGTTCATATCAATAATAAGGTGTGAAATTTGACATGATTAAAACATAAAAGCCAATATTCCATGTGGCAATAGTCAAAAGTCATTCACTGAAGGACAGTCATCATTTTACTGAACTTTGAGAACTGTGTATCTGTTATTTAGACTCAACAAAGAGTAGAAAAATGAAGAGTAAGTTTTCTGAACACTGCAGACTAACAAAAGCAGGAGGAAAATGGAAGCCTCTTTTGTATTCATAATGAATTTTTTTATTAATGAATTTGTTCTTAATACCACAGTAATTACGATGTTAAATATGGGGATGTTTTGTTTCCATAAGTAAAAGTATGTCTGTATGTCAGTATGTCTGATCCTCAGAAATAATTCTCTCATTCAGTGGGAAGTTCCAGTCTGCACAGAGACAAATGGAAGAAATTTCACAATTGGTTACTGGAAACTCGGATACTCTTGCATTATTAATCAGTCTAATGTGTCAAGTCAGACTTCAGTCCTCTATGCAGTGATGAGCTGTGTTCTCTATAAAGAGCCCTCCCCAGGTGTTGAAATTGAAATGACCACTTCTTAAATTCACAATATTCTTGAATAATATACTAGGAAATGAACCTTATTAGTCAGTTGACTACTTCAGAAGACCAAGACATAGTAAAATTCACAACAATTAGGACAAAAGAAAAAAATCCTCAGAAAGGTTTGAATAAGAATGTACATGATCTATTTGAATGAAAATCATCCTCGTTAACAAGGCAAATCATGTTGATTCTGAGGCTTAACACTAAAGTAAAACTCAGTCAAAGCCATTAAAATTGGAACCAGAAGTACAAGTTTGGGGCAGTTTTCCTATAATTTAATTTAATCCATAGTTGAAACTTTGTTTGTTTGTTTGTTTTTTTGTTTGTTTGTTTTTATGAGACAGGGTCTCGTTTTGTAGGTCAGGCTGGCCCTGAGCTCAGCCTCGAACTCACATCACAGCAATCCTCCTGCCTCTGCCTCCTGAGTGCTGGGATTACAGGCGTGAGCCATCACGCCCAGCACTGTGGTATGTGGTACTGGTTGCTGCTGGGCGTGAGTCTCCACGCCCAGTATGGTATGTGATTACCAGGGATCGAACCCTGGTCCTTGTGCTTGCAAGACAGGTGCCAGAACCACTGAGCTAAATCCTGGGCCCCATAGTTGAATTTTTGAATTAAGAATATGTCAAAGTTCTCCTCCTTTGTTTCTTTCTTGTTTGCATTTTGTTTGTTTTTATCAGTATAGATAGAAAACTTGAGGGTCCTTGAGCATTTATAATTTTGTGTAAATTATTAAACTATGTTCTCTCTCTCTCTCTACACGTACGTCTCAACGTTGGCCTCAAATTTTTTAATATGACTTCAGATTTCAAATAGGCCTGAAATAAATTCATAAATATTTAGGACTCCATAACTTATATAGATTAATACATAAGACATTCTCTAAATAATCATGTAATTTTACATATATGTGTGTGTGTGTGTTTTAATTATCTACACACTAAGTGCACATGCATACTGCTTACTCTCATTCAGAACTATAGAAGGTCTACAGTACTTGTCAATTCAACATGTTGTTCATTTCTCACCATGATGCAAATACTACTGCAGTGGACATTCAAATTAAGATCGGCCTCATGTAAAAACAACTTGAGTTATGACTGACATAAATTATATACATATACATATAGTTTATATATATTTTATAAACTATAAATTTTAGTTTTAACTTATGACCAAAGTTGGGGTTTTGACTCAAATACTGACTGCCTTTTGATTGTAAGTAAGAACTCACAATGTCAGAAAGGCATATATAAGCATAAGAAAACATCAGATTGAGCCCAGATGAACATGTCTGTGTATGTGATGTCAATCAGGGTTTTATATAATTACTACAATTATTGATATCAGAATGACCCCCTGAAAAGCTAGAAAAGAAGCTAAAAGAGAAAGGGAAAGGAAAGAAGAAAATAATAGTGAAAAAAGGGAAATTGTAGAGAAATATGAGAATGGTGTTCATGTGACCAAACTCGCTTATATGTACAGCACATCAAAATCCACTGTCTTAGTAATCTTATGAAGGATAGATCTGTATAAGGAAGCTAGTGATGCTAAAGGCATTACCCAAATTAGTAAAACATAATCAACAGCTTTAGATGAAGTAGAAAGGCTATTGATTAGTGTGCGTAAATGAAAGGCAGATGGTAGGTTACAGACTGAGTCTATGATTTGTGAAAAGCTAGAGCTGTAAATACAGATGTTGTAAATCATAATCTATCAGTGGGTGATATTGGTTAAATACTGTGTGTCATGAAGGGGTGGTTTCACACTTCTCAAGGGTCATCTGGGGTACCTAGCATAACTTTACTCTTAAAGGTGCCAGTGTTGATAAAATGATGCTAAAAATTACATACACCACAGATAAATGGATTTTCTTCTAGTTAAATTTTCAACTTTCAGAAAATGCCCAGGAAAACATACATTGTTGAGGAAGAGAAGAAAATGCCAGGCAACAAGCTTATGAAGGATAGGCAAAGCTTATTGCTATATGACAATGACAGTGGTGACCTCAAGATTAAGTCAATCTTGGTTTATCACTCTGAAGCCTCTAGAGTGTTTAGAAAATGTAAAACTATAGAAAGTAGGCCAGGAGTCATTTGGAGCCTGGGTAATGAGAGTACTTTTTCCTGAGTCGATCATGGGGACTTCCTGTCTTGTTAAGAAATATCTAGAGGACAAATATTTAACATTCAAGACTTCCCTTATCATGGACAGTGTTTCTATTCACCCATGAAATTTGAAAGAATTGGCTGAAAAATTCCCATGATTCTTAGTTAAGTTTCTCCCACCTAGTACAACTCTTTTACTGCAGCCTACAGACTATGAGATTATAAGTAACTTTAAGAAGCTACACAACAAAGAACTGTTCCTGAAGTGATTCCACATGATCTCAGATACATATTTAACCCTTAAAGAGTTCTGGAAGGAACATTAAAACATACTTTCCTGTGTGAGGCTGACTGAGCATGTCTCTCTAAGGACACTGAGATATGCTTGGAAGAAAGTGTGGTTTCAAATTACACAGGAGAGAGACATTGAAAGCTGTGTAGAGGAGCCTGAGCCTTCAATTGACACTGCTGTTGGTGACACTTACACTATGTCAGAGTCCATAGCCTGCAAATAGACAGTGATGATGCTGAAGAATTGCTGAAGAAACACTTACAGGAACGTGAGCAACTTCTGCCTGAATAACAGAGAATGGTAACTGAAGAACTCTTTGAAGCAGATGGAGATATAATGAGCCCAAAGCAGGTCCTTGTGGGCTACAGATAATGTCAAGGAGCAAAATGACAACAGAAAGCCAGATTCCTGATGTTCTTAGGAAGGCAATTCTGTTTCCATACCATAGCCACCTTCCATATCATGCTCCCTTCCTGCACACCAATGGCGTCAACATGAATGGGGAGTACAGTATGAAATTGTTGTTTCTGGTAAACTAGGCACATTTCATAACTTTTGGTGAATACACTAAGAAATGTATTGGTATTTCTCATAAATCACACACATTATACAACCAGCGTTTATTATGAAATAGTTAAGAGATACTCTGGGACATTCAGGATGTATTAAAGGTATTTGCATTTTTTCTTAGGAGTAATATAGTCTTGATTTACAACCAACTGGAATTTCAACCAGCCTTCAAGCATGAATAGAGTTTGTAAGTCAAGGGTTTACAGTGTACAACCATATACATTAACAGCTGGTTGAGGTAATGAAAATCTAAAGACAAAAAAAATAGTCTATAAAGAATGAGATGGTAAAATGCCATAGGAAGAGCTTAACCTCAACTCCTACTTAGTTCTCTTCAACTGTAATTTTAAAAACCTATTGGTGCATTAAAGTTGAATATGTATCTTTCAATCTGTCCATCTGTCTATCCAAGTATCTTTCCATATGAGAAAGCTTAGTGGTAATATTTCTCATCACATGTTTGAGAGTACATCAAAGTCTATTAACTCCCTGAAGTGTGACAGTTATTTACCTTCAAATTCCTCAGATTATGATCATGGATACATTTTTCTATTCAGAAAGTAGAGAATTAGACAACAATGTGAATGGATCAGATTATGGATTGAATTTACCTGAGCAATTTTATCCATGGTGCCCTGTTTCTAAAGGATCTAGTTTGATTAGTCTTGTGTAAGACTTAGGTATGCATGTTAGTAAAGTATGTAATCCCTTTATTGTTCAATCATACTAGACTATCACTCTTACACAGTGTATCCTCTAACCAATGGGATTCTAAAATCCCAAGATGCATTTCACTAATGTTGACAATCTCCCTTGGTTTTGCAAAGACATGAATACAAAGCTTCTGGTTTCAAATTTATTATTGTTGTCACTAGAAAATGATTTATAATACACTCTCAGGTTTCAGTTCCTAGAGAGAAGTAAAGATAAAAATTATGATTTACACAGTTGAGAAAACAAAAGATTTTCGTATCCTGGGGCCTATTTATCAAAACAGTAGCCCTTGTTTAATCCTTAGAACTAACAAAGGAAAGAGTAAGGGAAGTTACCATGTAATAGTTAGCATAAATTACCAAATATTTTTGGTTGCAATGATTATACTAATCTAGAATATTGCAAGAGAATTATTTTCAGTTAAAATTATCAAAGTAACTTAAATAATATTAACAATTATTCAGTAAATATTTATATTCAAGAGGAAACTAATGTTGTAGTCAAACTGATGGATTCTGAGTAACTTATTCCCATAAGAACTATCAAGTTAGTCAATAGAATATATCTGATCCAGCTGCTAGTAAGATATGGCCCATAAAATAACAATTTTACATTTTATAAAAAGTCAAACATAAATACAAAGAAAAATAATGTATGAATTTTGGACTCATATCTATAAAGGACATTTTGTAGAGATACAGTAACATTGTGTATGACTGCTTGCACCCTGTTGTACTTGGAATATAGAACCCATTATAAAACGTATCTTTAAAAAGGAAAAAAAAAAGCAGAAACTCCTTTCTAGGTCCATTTTTGCTGACTCATATGCCTTCATTTGAAATTGTTTCCATTTTCCAAAGGCCTGAAAGCCTTTCTGCACAAGAATGCTTCCTCTATTTTTTTTTCTTCTCTTTTTAAATTACCTCCCTGTCCCTTCATTCATTGTTTCCCAGAAGATTAGTGCTGCAGGTAGTGAGACATATGCTGATCACTACTATAATTGCCATCTACAGTGTCTCCCCAAATTTTCAAGTACTCAGAGGTAAGGCTTTTGGGAGGTTTGGATCATGAGCACATAACCTGCAGGTATAGATTTAAATCTATTAATGTGCTTAGCAGCTGAATATGCTGTTAGGTGATGGAGCCTGGTTAAAGGCAGTTCACTGGAGGTGTGACCCCATAGGTCTAGTGTTTCCTAGCTGCTTCCTCCTCCCCTTACTTACTGGCTGTCCTGAAGTGGCTACTCTCTGCTGGACCCTTCTGCTGTGCCCTTCCTTCAATGGAGCCAGCCCTCTGCAGACGAGTCCTCCAAAACCATGAGTCCAAATAAACCTTTCCTCCTTCACATTGTACTTTTCAGTGTTTCGTCAAAGTGAAAAGGAAAGTAAAAAAGCTGCTCATATACTTTATTCAATAAACAATATTATTAATGTGTTTGGTGTCGCTCTTCTACATGTTTACAAGATGTATACTGTTCTGATGATCAATTTATTTTACTTACATTGTACTTTATGTCAGTATGTTTCTCTTGGTGGAACTTTTGTTGTTTTTTTTTTTTAAACTAGCCTTATTTTATTAACATTGAAAAGATTCTGTTCTTAATTTCTCCACAGTTCTTGCACATAGATATTTTATTTATCACATTTTTATGTGTCCTCTTACACAGTGACAGACTAAGTTACTTCCAGCTCCCAATCACATAACTGTATGAAATGGAATTAAGATTGTTATTTCAGTTAAGCTTAAATTATGAATATTAACTTTGATTTTCTGAGGGGTTCCAGCGTGATCAAGGGGGTCTTTTAAGGTGAAATGGATTCAGAAAAAGTAAGAATTTACCTGTTTTATGCCCTTGAAGCAGAAATTCTATTATCACACAACAAACTTACTAAAATTTTTCAGGCACCAACAATTTAGTCTCAGTAATGACTGCACTGGTCTTTACTCCAATCAGCGATGAATGAAAATCCCAATAGCAAGAATCTAATTTCTGAAATAAACATGAAATCTATCATATCACCCTTTTGTCAAACATGTATATTGTATTAACATGTCATTTACAGTTTTCACAAACTTACATTTTATATGTGAATGCCAGTTATCAAAATCAGTTCTTCAAAAATAAATAAATTAACATTGCTTAGAGTTAATAACTTGCTTAGTTTCAAACAATAAACAATGTAGCAGGCAATATAATAACCCCGCTTAGACGTTCATGTCCTAGTACTAAGAATCTGTGATTACGTTAATAACAAAGGAGAATTAAGTTTTCAGATGGAATTAAGATTGTTATTTCAGTTAAGCTTAAATTATGAATATTAACTTTGATTTTCTGAGGGGTTCCAGCGTGATCAAGGGGGTCTTTTAAGGTGAAATGGATTCAGAAAAAGCAAAGAAAGACAAAAAGATGCCCTCCATGTCTCAGTGACATGAATTAAAGAAGAATCAACTAGTTATTTTTGACTTTGAAAATGAAAAAGAAAGGGTCACAGGTGAAGGAATAAAATCAATCTCTAAAAACTGAAAAAGATAAGAAGATACATTGTTTTCATCATATTTGGAAACTATTTGTGGAGAAGTTTCCTGATTGGTGGAATGGGTCTATATAACATACACAAAAGGACCATGATGTTTTTATGATGCTATAGAATATTCACAATTCTTCATAACTTCCTGAAAAGAAATTATTTCCCAAAAACTAGAAGTCAGAGTTGTAGAGTATTGTTTCCCAGTTTTAAAATATCAAAGCATTATTCTGTTGGATTTTGAAAGTTGCAATAGACTCCCATGTCTCTTCTTCTGTGTCTCTCCTAGTATCTTTGTTTTAAGTGGTGTGTATATCTGATGTCTTATGTTAGTGATGACATTGTATTTTGGGTATAATACCTTATTTTTCAGTTTCATAAATTTATAGGTGAAGAGAAATTTTGTCTCATAATTATTCATAGCCAGAGTCTCTATAGCTGACCTATTTAGACAATGAGAATTATATGTATTTGAATGATGTTAGTAAGATGAAATTTTTAGATCTACAGTTGATACTCTCATTGACTGGTATCTTTGGGATGTGATAAATTTATTTCACATATGAGATGGATATGAATCTCTGTGGTATATGAGGAAGCCTGTGCTGGGCTTAATAATGACAATTGTAAGTGAACTTATCCAGAATTACAGGATCTGTGAATTCATCATAATACAGTGTAAATGGAAATATGTTCATGTAACTAAGAATCATGAGATTAGAAAATGTTCTGAATAAATTCCATGGAACTAACACAAGCAAAAGGACCATAGAAATAACCTGAGATACTACTCTAGAAATAGAATATTGATGAGATTCAAGAAAGGGACAATGAACCTCAAACTTAAGTACAGAAATACTTTAAAAGGTTATTCCTTTCATTCGGATCCTTCAGAAAGAACACAGCTCTGGTGATAACTTTACTTAATCCCAGTGATACTGATTTTGAATTTTAAGCCTACAGAATTGTAAAATGATGAATTTGCATTGCTTTACATCATTTAGTTGGTAATTACATACAGCAGCAATGGCTAACTAACAATGATGAAGTTTATCTGTGTTGCTCTCTCTGCTGTAAACACCTTGGGTTTTCTTCAGTCTGAATAAATTTAAAATGAGTGATTGTGTCAGTGTATCTTTAGTTTTCATTTGAAAAGAGCCTTAAATTAAGATCAAATCCAAGTTCAGCTCTCCTAGAGTTTGTGAGTTAATATATGCTTCCAGTGCCAGGCTGTAAATTGTAAGTGAGAGCTGGCAGAAATACCTTAGCATCTGGGAAATGCTACAAATTGAGCTAATCTGATAAAAGGTAGAGATGAGAAATTTCAAAAGAAATGTAAAGCTACTTTTATAATCTTAAGAGGCTAATATCTAAAAGTGTTCCTGGCAACTAGTGGTCAACAATATTTATTGAATAAACAGGTAATTGAATCACCTGCTCTTCCCAGAAACTTCAAATGGCTCTAGCATTATCCACTTGCTTATCTTATGCTCTGTGGTGGAAATAACCTTCCTCCCCCTTTCGGCTTCTTATTCTATCCATTTGCTGATTTACAGACAAAGTTTCTTTCAAGGCAGATGCCATTTCTCAGCAATCTTTTTCTATGGACTTTGTTGGGACCATAGTACCTAGTATGTATCTTTGTAATGTTAACAGTAGATGCTATTATTGCTGTTATTCATGTCTTTATTTACTTCCTACAACGCAAGGTGATCTTCTCCCAGTCAATAAACTGCCTTATTTAGATCTATAGTTCTGTTATTTGTGCACAAGAGTTAGAACTTGTGTATTATTGAATGCTCCGAATGGATAAACATGGAGAGGGCTGAGCATGAATAGCAATGTTAAAATTGGTATGGATGAAAGAAGCCAGTTTCTAGATTCTTCTCCTATTTACTTCTTGTTCATTGTCATGCGTACTTAAGTGATTCTCATGATCTAGTCTCTCTCAAAGGTTGAAAAGTAGGTATTAATCATTCCCTTGGAGAAGCTCATCTTGCCTATGAAAATTTACATTTTCTCATCTCGAAAAAAAAATCTAGTTTAAAGTAGATAAAGTTTAAATCAGATTTAAACTGGACAAAGTATTGGTACTGTTCTGCTCTTTTACTGTTCAGAGTATTGGTTTGTTTAAGATTTTATGTTTAAATTATTGTTGTACTTACCCTAGAAATAAAATTAGCCTACAGCCTTGATGACTGGTGCTTACCGAAATAATAGGAATTTACTATCCACACAACTCAGAGAAAATCAGTGTAGTACTTTTGTCATCTGTTTAATTAATACAGCTAGTCTCCGAAATTTACCTGTCTAATGAGATTTAGGTGAAATATGATCATGTTTAATTAGCATACATGTCCAGAAATACAACCCAAAGACTCTGTCATGATTTTAGAATACGTATTATCAGAAATTTCTCAAATACTTGTTTTCTCTTCAGTATAGTTAAATTAATCTTTCTTGAATGTATACCACTGAATTCTCACTGAATTATTTTGCTTAAATGTTGATATTCTCACCAAACATGACATTTTGAGGCAAAAAAGAATTTGTTATAAGTGCCTGGCATGGTGGCTCATGCCTGTAATCCCAGCACTTGGGAGGCAGAGGCAGGAGGGTTGCTGTGATGTGAGTTTGAGGCTGAGCTCAGGGCCAGCCTGAACTACAAAATGAGACCCTGTCTCAAAAAAACAAAAACAAACAAACAAACAAAAAAAGAATTTGTGATATATTTTCTTGAAATATATAAAAGGTTTACCTTTTCAGAAGTGTATTAATTTTGATCAAATGTAAAACTGTATAGAAAGAGCTCCATGATAGAAATATTAAAGGTAGAATCCCATCAAAGACCCACAGGCCCACAGCTTTTTTTTTAACCAGGGAAAGTCCATGTGAATCTCCATTTACTTGTGGGCCAAACTGGACATGACTGTTGTGTGGGGAAGAGCCTCAAGAAATAGCACCTACTTGCCTGTGGACACTGAATAAGTGTGCCAGGGGTACTGGAACCTTCACAGAGGCCTTCAACAAGTTCCACTGACCACTTTAAAAAACACTTACTGGAAGAGTGAGGGAATCCTGTTGACTACAGCCATTGGTGAGCTGGTGGAGTCAATTCCACCTGCAAGATCCTGGACTCTTCCAGAGATCAAACCTACAGGAGTTCATTGAGCTCAACTTAGGCAATTTACTCAGAACCTAGATAAGGTATGATGGCTGTCTCCCTGTGACTAATCAACTTTGATCTGCATGCTACTGCCCATACCATCTACAGGAGACAACAGATCCATACCAGGAAGGGCCACTTTGGTAGTGTTTTTAGCTTTGTTGTTGTTGTTGTTGTTGTTGTTATTGCAGTTGATATTCTTTTTTTTTCTTTTTGTTGACCTAATTTTCTTTTTCCATTTTTCTACTCTGCTGTTGCTGAATCTGTTCAACGTCAAGATTTTTATTCCTCTGAACATCTCTTATTTTTACAGAAGAAAGAAAATAGTCTCGTGTTTGTCTGCTGCTGCTAGGTACCACTATTCTCCTCTTTTTCCTTCATACTCTCCTATCCTACAATCAGAATCAGCACCTAGAAGTTAAAGAGATTCAGTTTTTCCTAATTTATCTTCTTTTTGTATTATCATAGAATGTAAAGAGTCTCTAGTGGTCCTACAGTTCTGGATTGGTTCTGTCTTATATTTGTCCCTTTTTGTCTTTGTTGTCCTCTACTATCTGTAAGGTTTTTAAGGTCTGTGTGATCTCTTTAGATCCCCCAACCCTGTGTCTAATCTCCCTCTCAATCTCTCTACCTCCCCAACTCCCCAGTGATCTTGTATTCCCAAAGGGCAATGCTGGTATATTGAAGAACCTGTACATTGTAAACACATTGCTGGTTATTTCTACCTTTTGATACATGGACACAGACATACCTCATGCAGTTAAAGGTATCAGGATAGTAGTTGCCAAAGCTTATCATTTCCTGTGGTGTGTTTGATATTGTTGATGATAACAATTATATTATGTCAACAAAGATAAGGTGGTTATTCTGTTCAGATACTTCCCATGGTATGCCACAACTGAGATTGCTAAAGAAGCACTATAGACCCAACAATCCAAGAAGTAGCCATCTCCTAAGCGTTCCAAATATTAGGAAGAAAAAGACTTGCAACAGACATTGCCCAGATAGCAGGCAAACAATCAAACCAATAATATCAGCAACCACACAGGAATAGAAATGAGAAAAATTCAAAAACCCAAATACAATGATCATCACCACCAGAGAATCCAAGGAAAAGAGAAATAGAGCAAACCGAAGCTCAATCACCAGGACTTTCTGAGTTGGTAACCAAAGAAGATCTAGTAAATTGGAAATAGAAATAATCTCTGAGATAAAAACAGAGATACTCTCAATAGTGAAAGACATGATTAATAACGCTAAAGAAGAGTTCAGAGACATGATATAATTTGAGATAACAAAAGCAATGGAAACTGTTAAACAGCTTCAAACAAGGATCCAGGTGATTGAAAATTTCAGTGAAAGTTTTCAAGGTAGGATAAATGAACATAAGGGTTGAATTTCAGATGTAGACAATAGGATTGCAGCTAGTGAACAGGAAAGGAATAATTTATGGAAAATGGCAAAGGACCATAAGAAATCAATCCAACAACTACTAGATGATACAAAAAAGAATAACATAAGACTCATTGGAGTCACTGAGGAAACAGGATACAATACAAAAGACATAAAAATCTGTTCTCAGACGTAATTGTCAGAAAACAGAGCTGGCTCAAATAGACAACCCAATGCTGAACTTCAAGCTACTGCAAAGAGAGGAGCAGGATGTTCAGCAGAGTGTTTTAATTGTTTATTTTTTACATTTTTCTATACACCTATTATATTTTATTTTGTTTATAGATAATCTTGTTTAATAATTATACAGCCCAATCCACAAATCTGAGACATAATTTAAATTTTAAATTTTTAAAAAGTAAAAAGAAACTAGTTAATTAATCTGAATGTTATATTTTAATTATCTAATATATAAAGCATTATTTTGCCATTTAATTAATTTAAAATTATTAGTAAGATACTTGACTTTTTTTTCTCTATTAGCTGGTCTTCAAAATAAAGTATTATGTTCTCTATACCTACCTCACATCTCAGCCTCTATTTTCCTCATTTCAATTACTCAGTAACAGCGTGTAACTCATGGCAACCTTCTAGACAATGCAATTCAAAATGTTTAAATATGAAATGGAGTCTCAAAGATTTCAATCATTATATTTTACCCCTTGCCTTATATTGTAGTTTTTGTAAATACTTAGAAAAGTTAAAATGTGCACTCATCTAGAAACTTGAAGTTCTGTTAACAAATAGTTTTCCCCTGGGGACATGAAGAGGCTGATTGCACAAAGTTTGCACTCAAAAATTATGTCTAGAAAATATACATTTTTTTAGAGATTCAGATATCAGACTCAAGCTATTCATAAAATAGCTTCTTTGCTTTTATTTCAGTTTTCTCTTCTGAACTCACAGTTAAACTAGATAATGCAATATAATAGAACACAAAATATAAAGTAGGAAACATTAGAATGATCAGTGATGTCTGGAAAGAAAAATATTCTTAATATTAGGAAGCATAATATCAATCAGAAACCATCATCCTAGAACCATTATAACAACAAAACAACTTTAATTTCATAGATCATGAATTGCTCTATAGAAGTTTAGAAAGGTACAGTAACTATTACAAATAAAATATCAATACAATTAAACTTCCTTGTATAATATCTCTTCCCAAAATGTTAAGGGAAAACTTTCCAAAAAAGAAAAGAAGCAAAACAGTTTGTGCATTATCATAAGGACTATTGATGAGCAGGCACACCTAGATATTGTTTTTTTTATTCAATCTTTCAGATTTATTATTATCTGTTATCTTATAAATTGTTGCCTTTAGAGATCCCAACTATCTAAAAACTTTAACCTAAATATTTGATTTCCCTCTTATGGAGAAATTATATAAAATGTGTATACATGTAATCTTACTTGTATATTTGTCACAACTTTAAATGTTCCTTCAACCAGGGTTTTCATTTTATTGTTTCTCACAAATAATGATTAGTATAATACTTAACATATTTTAAATGATGGTCAACTTTTAAATTTTTAAATGTTATACTTTAGCTAAAGCAGTATACTGTATCCACTATTAAGATGGGAATTCATAAAATATCATAACTGAAAGCAAATTGATTGTGGCTCTATGATCCTGAAATGATACTCCATGTTGGTAGTTCCTCATGTTTTATACAGAGGAGGGGTTGTTTAATTACCTGGAGTTCTGTTGTGTTTTTTGGATGCCACTCTAACAATTTATGAATTCTAGACAATCATCAGCAACCAGCAGCATTAGTTTCAAATATTTTCTGAAAATATGAGTGAAACCTTGGGGTGGTATTAGCACACTTCAAAGAACAGGTTACAGGAATACAAGGAATTGTGTGTGTGAAGCTCACCTCTATGAAACTTGTTTATGTGAAAGAGCTACATTGCCATGTCCACAGACTGAGCCCTGCTAATTTCCAGCCACATCAGACGCTGGAAGGTTAGTGATGTTAAACTTTCCATAATATCATCAGCATCTTTGCTATCAGAATTTAGAAAACTATGTTCATTCTGTTAATAACATAGAAAATATCTCAGAGAAGGAATTACAAGAAAGGGATAAGAATTCAAGTGTTAAGAACTCAAACTATTTGTTGGGCCTGAGATTTAGGTTAGATTAGTTAGGCCTTAGATTTAGCTTGCCAAGTGTAAGGTCCTGAGTTTGATCCTTGGTACTACAAAACAAAAAATGGTTAACAAATATTCAAACTACTAAAAACCTAAATACATAAATGAAAACTTTCTGGACTGTACAGACTCAGTAGTTACCAGCGCAGTAACTCAAACCACATCTTTTACAATTGGTCTCCTGCTGTCAAGACAAAGAGTTGTGGCTCCTCTCTGTTGTCCTTACCTGCAACTGGGAAGGAAGCAGAGAAGCAAATGAGATCCAATAAACCACTCACACAACATGGAGCACTTTTAGTTAGCATGCCTCTACATTGCTCATGCCAACAGTTTCCAATCAGAACTTGGGAGAAGTGCCCAATTTTGTCATTTGCCTTTGAATTGGGACAAAGGGCAATCACAGGGGTTGATTTTTCTGCTATAGCAAATTCTAAAAGATGAATGTTTTACCTGGAAGGTTTTGGGGTAAACATCATTTCACGTGGAACTAGCACACTTACCCTGGACATCCCCCCAAAGCACAAACATTTTTTTAAACAGACAAAGACCTTGGCCTTCGATGAAGTGTGTGACCAGGCAGGCTTTTATTGTCTTAGGGCCTACAGCTTATTAAGATTCACGAATGTGCTAAATTATTACTCTGTCTAGGACCAGTGTTTTCTTCCTTCTATTTTCCTTTGTCGATTTTCAGTTGGATATTTGCATTTTACATTAGGTTTTTATTTAATTGATATTAAATTACAATGTTTTTATTTTTCTATATATTTGTTATACACCTTGTTTCACATGCTGGCAAGTTTCAAGTTCTTATTGTACAAATGTCTATTTTAACAAATTATTAGGCTTCATAGATATGATGGGTTGAGGTTCTCTTTCTACCTTAAGGTTCAGTCCTGCTAACTTGACATTTATTCTAAATAGTGCACTGTTTGGTTTTCTGCTTGGCACACAGCATACAATGCTGTGCTTGTCTGTAGAGGTAGCTGAAGATCAGATTGAGAAGCTTGGTCATAAAGCGCATGTCGTCACTTTTAACCAAACATTAGCTAAACTTGTAGAATGCCTCTTTCATGGGGCAGCCTATGTATAGATCTTATTTTCCAGCAAACAAAACCTGCTGCTCCTTTAGTTACAGTCTTAATTCCTTTGCCTATGTGTAAAAGGTGAACTACATTTAAAAAAACAATTGTATCTTCAATAATGAGTGAGGAATATTTTTCTTGACCAGAATTACTGAAGTGTTTGTTTTAAAAAGTGAGTAAAGGCATCCCACACATAATAGGCAAAGTTTTGATAGATATTTTCTGAATTTTATGGGAAAAAACTGAATTAAAAATTATTTCACTAGAAATTCATTGCCCAGTGTTAGTGAGCAATTTAAGAATATTAAACAAGAAAATGTTTGATTCATTTATCCAGTGAAATATTTCCAAGGCATCCACTTTCTTCTGCATGTAGTATCTTCCCCTCATCTTTCCAATTTTTTTCCTTCTTTACTATCTTGGACTTCTCAATTCTCCTCCTTTTACCCAGATCTCCTATTTAACTCTTTTCCTAAAACTCCTAAACACACTTGCTTCTAAATAGTCATTTTTCATATTTACTGGATATTCTGGGAATTATAACCAAAGTAGTTGAAACTAAACTGTACTGACATAAAAACTAAGTATAAGAAATTCTATAAATCTGAACAGTTTCACTTTGAATGTTCTATAAATCTGTGAAATGCTTTTCACTTATCCTATTCCAACTTATGCACATAGGGATGGACTTGTGTTAGTTATCTTATCTGAGAACTACATGAGATCATCTTAAAGATTTATTCGAGTTCAAAATTATACCCATTTTAGTGCATGGTCATCTGACCTCACTGCTTTGGGCCTGAAATAGGGACAGATATGATAGCATGTTTTGGAGCAAAGTTACTCACCTCATGTAGGCTGTGAAGCAGGAAGGGGAAGAGGATATGTGCAAAAGCATTGACAAAACATACCTGTCAAGGCAAGCCACCAGGTGCCTACTTTCTCCAATAAGGACCTAAGTTTTACAGTTTCCACCATTTATCAATAGCAACACCAGCTAGGGGGTCAAGGGTTCCACACATGAGCTCTTGTAGATTTCAGATCCAAACCCTCTCATAGACTTCAGATGCTGAATTATGGGTGCTGCCTTTCTCTTATTCTTCATAAAGCTTTCTCTCATTTTTATCTGGCTTTGTACCCTGTCAAAGCACATGATGTTGTCTGACTTCTTTGTTATCACAAACAATAAACAGCTTTCATTTGATCTCATTTAAATGTTCTTTATTTATGTTTGTGGACTACAGGTAAATAGTGGAAGACATCCTAAATGACAAGACTTAATTCAGAAGCTTGAAAAAGAGAAAAGTGAAAGACATGTAATTCTTTTATCAGACCAGGAGCTTAGACAGAAGAGTTGTACAAACAACCTCTATAATGAGAATCCTGAAGACTTTCTTTAAATAACAAGGTGTTAGTTTTAGAAATATATGGAATAAAAATGAAAAGAAGTATATTTTCAAAGGATAGGACTTCATCCAAAATTACATTTTTATATTTAAAGAGCTTAACTTTAAGTTTCCTGGTGTGAAAAGGGGAAATCTGGCTTTTCTCTTACACTTAAAACGCACCAAGGAGACATTATACATAAGCCAGTATATGCAAGTATAATTAAAACACTTCTAACCTTAACACAGCATGGGTGTCCACGTATTCAGAATTTCAGTGGTTCTATGCAATCAACTTAACATGGAGGGCACACATTTTTGTATCTGTAAATTGATCAATATTATAATTTATAATATAATATGTATTGTGACTATTAATACTACTATATCGATTTAATTGAAATTTTAAGAGTCTACAAGTAGAGCCCCTGATGCACCAGTAAGGGTCATGATGCTTTGGCCTTTGACACTAATACGGTCCATCTCATGTTCCTCTGTGGCACAGTTTTCTTGCTTTGTTTCCTGGCTGCCTTGGAGTGAGCAAGTTTTCTGCACCCCGAACTTCCATCATGTTTGTTCTGCTTTGGAGCTACTTAACCATGGACTGAATTCCTTGAAACCATGATGCCAGCTAAATTGTAAATTTTAATTTCATTTAATTAAGTTGTAAAAACTGGAGATTATGTCTTAGTGACTGAAAAGTTAACTAATACAGAAAAGTTAGTAGCAGGAATATTTTTATTGCTGAAACTATATCTAACTATGTGATTTAGAAGCCATGGAAACAAGTTTTTGTGGAGAAATTCAGACTTGTAGTTACAGGTTATAGAAACCTTAAAATGCAGGAACTAGAGCTGGGATATGTGATTCTGGCCAGAGATCAGAAGACCAGCCTGCTGACAGTAATAGAGAGAACAAAAGCCAGGCTCTGGAACTTCCAGCTGAGAAAAAGAGATCCATGGGCTACTGGATGGCTGCTTTTCACCATATTTGTTTTGAGAATCAAGGGAAAAGCAGAAAAAAAATTGGGAAAAAAATCCTAATCATAATTCTATCCAAACAGAACCACTTGTAGTGCTGAGGACACCAGAGATACAACTTCTAAACAGATGGCATCATTAAAAAGAAAACAAATTCTTTGTACAGAAATGAGAAGAAAGACGATTTCAGGACATCTCAGATATCAATGAGACCCCATCCTCAGTAAGCTGAAGAGTCGAAAAGTATACCCTTTTCTTTTGTACAATGAGACTGTAGGATGCTTCCTTCAAAAGACTCCTTTGGAATTGGTTCCCTAGGATTCAGTTCACTGTGGTCATCCATGTAGGCTCTAAAAGAATGCTGCAGCCATGATCCAGGGGGCCCAAGTACTGTTTAAACTATTGAAAACTTTACTATCATCTACATAGTTCAAGTTTTATAAGCATGCAGAATACAAGAGCTGTGGGTATAGGAAGTCCTCCATCCAAATTTTAAAGAAAGGTATAAGGTGGCCAAGTAGGGAGCCCCAGAGAGGGTGGTGTATTAAACTGGTAATGAAGTTGACTATACTGATACCTCAAGAAGTTGGAAGAGCCAAGAATTTGGAGCTTCAGCCAATAAAAGCTGTAGGCAATGAGTGCAACAAGCCTAAATAAAAGGACTTGTCAATTATACCTGCTAAGGCCACGAGGTGGGAACCATCCCATGTGCCCTGGAGTCATATTTTACTATCTGGTGTCCTGAAAGCTGGAAATAAAGATGCATGATTTAAGGTTTTCTCTGTCAGTTAAGTCTTGCTTTGATGATATTCATTTACTTTCTACTCTTCACTTTTGTAATGAGAATATGTACTCTGTGCCAAATATATACTTTTTTTCAGGGTTTCACAGCTAAGTTTACCGTGAATCTCATAAGAGACATGGATTTGGAGTTTTGTAAAATATTGGAATTGTTGAGACTTAAGCATAGAGTTATACTTATAACTGTGTGCAGAATACTTGTATTATATAAGGTGACATTATAAACTTGCTCTTTTATTTGTATATTAAATGTGGTTTAAGGAGGTGTGTTTGGATGTGTAGCTGACAAGGAATGGATTGTAGCAATTAATGCTGATCTGTCAACCTCTTTAGATTAATAAATGTTTCATAAATGAGTTGTATATGGTCTTGAGTGTATTTGTGTATAGATCATTGGAGGCATGAGTGTAGGGTCTAGACATTGTCTCTGGCCCCTTGCCTGCTGGCATTGTTCTCTGCTTGGCTTCTTGGCTGCTATGAAGTGAGTAATTTTCTCCTACCATGTCATCTACCACATTGTTTCTATCCTGCAGTCAGCCAAACATGGACTGAGTTGCCCCAAAACTGTTAGATACATTAAATATGTCCTTCAAGTTGTAGATACTGGCTATTGTGTTGCAGTGACAGAAAGTTAGCTGACATATGTATGGTACAGGCATTTCTTGGCATCTGCAATGGATTAGTTCAAAGTCCCCAATGATACTAGAATCTATCTACATTCAAGTCTCTTATGTTAAATGGTACATTTAAATATGACATATTTATGTTACCCAAAATAATTTAAATCACTTGTAGATTGCTCCTAATACCTAATATAATGTGTGTGCTATGCAAATAGTTGTTTTATTATATTCTTTAGTGAATAGTGTTAAGAAAAAATCATTTGCACATGTTAAATACAAGGACAAGATTTTTGGTTTTTTTGTTTGTTTGCTTGTTTTTCAAATATATTCTATTTGTGATTGGTTGAATCCAAAGATGCAAGTAGGGAGGGTCAACTGTATTTTGTTCTTCCAAAGATGTAAGAGCACACTGTGAATTCATTATGTGACATATGATGGGGTTTGAGCATTTCTGTAGATAGTATTTTTTTCAAGAATATGTTTACAACTGTAAATGATGTCATCTGAAATAATCATAGTTTGATTGAAATGAAGGTGTGTAAAAGAATAAAGTTTTTTTTAATTTGGTAAATTATTTTCTGAATTTTTCATTATTGATAATGTTTTTGGAAAATTTAGATGGCAAATAAATGGAAAAAATTATAGGCATTGACCTTTACAATTCTTTGAGTATTCTACGTGCATTTTGAATTTGTACAAATCATTCAACTTGTCTACCAAGGCCTTCTGTGGTGTGACCATATCCACCTTCCTGCTCTTACTTAGAATAAAGTTATCTGTTTCTAACTCAGAAATAAAAATAATTGCAGTACAATTACTTTGATATCAAAAGTTTTCATGTACACAAGATCCTCACTAGAATTTCTAAAATCAATGAATTTGAACTTTATTCCTCAGGCCCTAGTCTCCTGTCTTAGCAATGTGTAGTCTCTTTTTCTTAGTGTTGTTATTATTTTAAATTTTTTTCTCCGAGTTCTCTATTCAAATGTTAAGTGCAGCAATCAATTCAGACACAGTACCAAGAACAGAATTTCAGAGAATCCAGTATTCCCTAACTATAAAGCTACAAACTGATAATGCTCTCTGAATTGCAGTATAGGAAGCATAAATTTGCTAAACACAATTAACATTTCCAAACATAACTCGCATTCAAAGCTCCTTAGTGCATGAGTTTCTGAACTCAAATCCTTCTTTGCAGGTCCATTCTGAATAAAGTACTGGTTTCTCTATTCCATATGGAAATATTGCACAACAGATTTGAAAGAACCTGTTAGTTTTGTTTATTTTTATTAGCAACATATTGTAATACTGATGATCTTTCATTTGGAATTCAGATTTCCCTGTTATTCAAATTCAGGACAATAAGATCAACTCAGGCCAGCCATTTTTTTCTAACTGCAAAGAAAACATTTCATCTCTGTGAATGTTAATATGCAGCCCTGCTCTTTCTAATTTTGTTTTATTTCTTAGCTCTACTCTTTCAGTTCCCTGAGGCTCAGTCTTAAAATTGTTTACCAACTGCTGCTTACAATTAAAATCACTGTATATTCTAATAACATAATGAGGAAACAGGAAAGACATTCCCCAAGGTTTGGATTTATGTCAGAACATGCCAGAAGGTCCATGTTTCACTGGGATTTAGTTAAAGAGTTCAGTGGAAGGATTTGGGTTTGGATTGTTTCTCTGTGGCTCTCTTTCTGTTTTTAAAACCTGTCCCCAAATCAAACAAATGAGTATCAAGTGCAGAAATGTGCTTAGGTCCTTGAATGGAGTGCCAAGTGTACAAGTTCATGCCCCTTTAGCAGGACACCAGAGGTGCAGTGCGATGATCAAAATTAAATATGGCAAAGTCTTCTTTCTTTCAAAGTATCTTTTTGCCCAACTCACATGAATCCTACACTACAAACCACACAAGACCAAGTGGTAAATCATAGCATTTATAAAATCTCTACTTTCAAGAAGTTCATTCATAGTGGATGCTGTCTGCTTAGATGACAATCACTCATCATTGAATTAACTTATTTCACTTAATGGCAAAATTGTATGAAGGAATCCTCGTGACCTTCTATCTCCGATACTTTCTCTGCCAACTCCGTTAAGGCTCTTTTCTCTAGCAAGGCTGAAGGCTCTTATCAATTTTACCAATGCCAAATTTTACCCCATTGCCAAATCTAATGGCTATTTTTTGTTTTTGGTTTTCATTTTCTAAACAATTCACCAGCATTTAATTTTTTCTCCTTTGTCTCGATATGTCCTCTCTTTTTGTGAACAATTTTTGCATGCTTATCTTTCAGTCTATTCTAGATTTCTCTGTCTGTGATCCAACCAGCTAGCTTTACCTGTCTCCTTTCTGGTCTCTCTGCCACACTCTTACTCTTTCTCAGCCCCGTTTGCTGTTGCTCCCTGGCAGGCCTGACCTGTTGATATTGCCATACATACTGTTCAGTCTTTCAGTGGAATTCATTCAATGCTTTTTCCCACAAGACCTTTTCCAGCTCCATTATGTAACTATCATACATAAATGACATCTAACATTTTAACTCCAATTTTAACAACTCTGTTCGAGTGGTTGTAAGAAATAATTCAAACACAAGATATTCATGTCTAAAATTTTGAATGCAAATTCCTTTTTTGAAAAAATTCCAAAATTGTTCCTCCTCCTCCTCCTTCTCCTGCCACCACTACTATTCCTACTACTACTAAGGCTATGCCTCTGTCTTCCACAGCTCAGCAAAAGCAATGAGTACTCCACCAGTTTCTCATGGCAGTGAAGGGAATCCTGTTCCTGCTATTTACTTTAGTATATGTTCACAATCTGACCCTTTTCAGCTGCCCTTCCTTGATTCTATTATTATTTGTTCTATTATATTTAGTCTCATAAGCACTCTTCCTTACTGAGTGCTACCCACTGTTTTCCATGCAGGAGCAAGAATAACTCCCTAGAATGTAAATCCAACCCTCTTACTTCTCTGATCAGAGCTCCTCATTGGCTCTCATCCTCACTCACAAGGGGAAAAGGCCTTGTAGAGTCTTAGTTTCTTTTGTGTCCTGGCTCAAGAGTAGCTCTCTGACCTTGTACTCTACTTCTTCTCCCAGGATTCCCTGTTCTCTAGCTACACTGCCCTCATTTTTTTTTTTTTTTTGAGACATGGTTTTGCTTTGTAGTTCAGGCTGGACCTCAGCTCACTATATAGCCCAGGCAAGCCTCAAACTCACAGCAACCTTTCTGCCTCAGCCTCCTGAGTGCTGGAATTACAAGGCATGAGCCCCCACACCCAGTATTGTGGTTTGTGGTACTGATTGTTGGTGGGGTTAAGTTACCACACCCATCATTGTGGTTATCAGGGATTGAACCTTGGACCTTGCACTTGCAAGGCCTAAATCTTCAGCACTTTTTGCTATTTTTAAATATTAAGTACACCTTTGGGTCTGGGAATTTTTACTTGACAAATTTCCTACCTGGTAAAATGTTTGCCCAAACCTTCAGGTGACTTACTTTCTGTCTTCTTCTGATATTTATTTCTATATGATCTTCTGGAACCTTTGTAAGAGACACTTGTGACAACGAGGTATGATCACACACAGCATTTTTTACCCATTGAGTATTCTTGTTCTTCTTCTGAAGGAATCACTGAATGAAAATTATATAGCCTAACTTCAGTCAAAGGTACATCTGCATTGTACCTGAATTGTTACCTATTTACAAACCTTCCTATGTTATGTTATATTGGTGCAAATTTGGGAGAAGAAAAACTTAAAGAATCTCCATTTATTCACATCCTGAGACAATACTAGTCTGATTCTTTATTCTTTTTCATGATGTTTACACTCCCTTCAACAGCTGTATAATTTCAATAAACAAAAACAAAGGAAAGATAAATCTTGACATCAACAAACCCATCCTTTCAAATCTAAAAGAGATGACACAAAAGAATATAGAGGAAAGGGATCATTTCACCATTTCTTCACTCTGAAAAATATGATTCTTTGTTAACTCTAGTACACACATTAAATTTATCCTGAATATGTTGGAATGGAAAACAAAAAGAATTGCAAATATGCAACAGAGATTACTTAACAATATTACTTAATAATATTAAGTAATAATAATAATAATAATAATTACTTAATAATATCTTCACATTTTGACTATGTCTTCAGTTTTTGCCAGGTATGATGGTTTAAGTTTATAATCCCAGTACACAAAAAGCTGATGCAGAAAGTTTGTCCTGAGTTCAAGGCCAGCTTGGGCTACATAGTGAGTTCAAGACTGTCCTGAACTGTGTAGTGAGATCTCATCCTCATCCCTCCTTTTAAAAAAAAAAAATAAATCTCTTGCCAAGCCTAAGCCTGAATGCAGTTAAGACATCTCCACTTTAATATCAAAATATGAATGCAACACAAATGAAAGCAAAGCATACGTATTCTCAGCACCTTCCATTTTCACAGGATGCCTTTCTTCTCTTTCATAATTATAATTGGGATAGATTAGACCTATATAGTTTGAGTGACAGCAGTTATTTGAAGAAAAAATACATTTCTCATTGCCCTTACTCTGAACAAAATGATTCTCCAAGTTGTTGAGAGCTTAACCTCAGGAGTTCAGCTATTTTCCTGTTAAAGTGGCTTCTTTTGGTGCTACACTGAGTAATCAGACAGATCTACACTGCAAAGCAAGCAGTCAAAGGTCAGGAGGAATTGCAACCCACCATGTGGCTGCTGTACTGGCTGTTTCTAAAAAGTAAACCATGGAGTGGCTGAGTCCTTGAGAGAGCAGGGCCTAGACATATTTCCCCAAAGATATTTGTGATAACCATGTTAGCAATTGAGAAAAGGCTGCTCTGACAAAACAAATTATTTTTACTCCCTGTACCATGACTTGTGAGATAAGTTAAGAATAAATAAGTAACTAGCACAATGTCCTTGATGGTTAAGTAATTGTGTCAAGGTTAAGTTTTGGAGGAAATGCTAACTAGGTTAGAATATAGATAGAAATCTAAGAGGATTGAAAAAGGCTTAGATTAGTGTCCTTAACTAAATCTTTTGGAAAACCCTGCAATTATCATTAACTTTCCTGCATGAATGATGTAATCTCAGTCCTCAGGATAAAAGGAGGCTGAGAAATAAACGTGGCCCTCACTCACTCGACATGGATTGATGAGCCCTTCCAAGTCCCTCTGTCCTGTCTTTATTTATTTCTCATCCTAGCCCCTCGGCTTAGTTAACCCATTGTTCTGCCTGGCTGGCCCCAGCACCACGTGATTATGCTTCATGGGTCTTTTTGTCAAGAAACAAGTAAAATTCCCAGAATCCAACAAAGCATTCAGTTTTAGAACTAGAAATGCCTTACCAACCATCCAATCCGAAGAGTGGGGGAAGGAGATGCAATGAACTAGGGGAGAACTTGACTTGGGTCAAGAAGGTCCTGGCTTCCAGTTTTAGTGCTGAAAAACCTAGCAAAGGAAAATCTGAGAAGGCTGTTGAACATTTGATAATTTTTTTTCTAAATATGCTGTTTTTCTGAGGAATGAATCTGCTGATTGATTGCTTATAAATGATGTTAAATGTGGAAAACAAAGGCACATGTGTACACACTCTATTCACTATGTATTGGCCATGCTGAGATTAATGTCTCCTTTTATCTTTTCTGCCAAAATATTTTTACATGTGGAAAATATTGCTCATGCCAAACTTATTTTAATATCTGAATGCTCAAAACTTAGTCTTTGTACAGTATTCATTAAACCTAACTGATTTTGACACTTAACTTCAAGTGTTTTTAAGTAGTAATAGATTAAAACATAAAAGAAAGGACTGAAACTAATGACTTGGGGAGTCTACAGTTTAGAATTGATTTATAGATGCAATCATTATAAATGCAGAAACTGCCCATTTCAACAGGAAAAAGTTAACATATAGTGGTTGATTTGTATATTTCACTTTATTGCTGTAAAGGATTTTTTCTTCCTTTCATTTTTATACAGATAAAGAACAAACTCCCCAGTCACTCCACTTTGGTAAAAGTGTTTTGCTTCTTTTTCAATTTTCTATTTTGAGCAGTAAAACTATTCTTCCAGTAAGCAGGAGCATCTAATTAGGGTATCAAAATGTTTTACAGCTTTATGATTCAAGAAATCAACTGGGGCATGAGTAATAGGTTATATGCAACCTGGGACTTTACTCTAATGGAAACATATGTAAGACAGCGACAAGGGAAATGCAGATCAGTCTGTCAGATTCTGCAGTGAGTAGCACAGAACATATGTCTGACTCTGATTTATCTATTCATTTCACTGTCACTTAAGCATTCAAATATTTGAACAGTTAGTGTAAAAAGTTGCTGAACCAAATTGGTTTCAAGATCTCTACATGTAATAAATAACTTCAACAGTTTTCTTTAAAGGTCTCAAGCAGCAAAAATCAAGTCTATAGAGTATGTCAGTCAGGTGGGCCAAATGAATTTGTTGTTGACAATGAATGCAGAGAGTAATTTTCAAGAACAGACATGTCTGATAAAGAGTGTACTGTTCCCAAAGATTCAGGAAACCTCATCTAGGTGTTAACTGATGTTAAATTTTAGATTAATTTTTCAAGGAGGAGCCACAAATCTTCTAGAAGAAACTACCTTGTGTCTTTAGCTATAATACTGTAGCCTATTATCAATTAGTGATCATGCTTTGAAAAGTTTCTCAAGTAGAAATAGTGAACTTGTCAATGATAACACTGAACTTTTCAAGAGAATAAAGCAAATAATTTTCACAATGCTCGTGTACATTTTAAAATCTGTTCTACACTCTTCAGTTCTAAAAATGATAGAAGATCAAGTTTGAAAAGGATGTATACCCTACAATAAGAACAGTTTTTAACCTCAAACACCTCTAGATGGCTATGTAGGATTGAAATCTTTGAGTTTATAAGAACATGAAAACAGTATCTGTGTACTGTGAGATTTAATTGTCTCACAATGTAAACCATGCACTGCAATAACTAATCAAAATAAAGATGAGAATGAACATGATCTCATACATATATTTCATATCATAGTGTCTTTAACGAAGCAAATACTCCAGCTACTTTGCTGGTGCTATTGATCATTTTCTATCCATGTCTTCATCATGAAGAAGGCTCAATGATAGAACCACTCAACAGTCATCTCTGCGACTTCCCCACCAAGTCCTGTGCAGCAGCTGACAGAATACTGCCAGTGTGAGAACATCTCTGTAGTGTTTGAATACTGTATCAAAATGTAACATAAAAATATATTTCTATGCAAACAAAATGCATCTTCTCTAGGCTGAAGCTTGGAAAATTATTTTAAAATGTACCAGCATCTTTTGACCTTTGGCAAAGAATTCATTTCACATTATCAGAGATGGAATGAGGAAAATAAGTCGATCTAGGGAATAAGGCCTGTGATATGAATCTAGACGAGTTTATGAAACACTGAGAACATGAATATTTTTTGATCATATATCAGGGAATAGCAAAAATAACCAGAGTCCATATACAAATACAATAACATATAATTAGTACTGTTATGGTTTACCATTGCTTCTCAAATAAACAAAAATGTCTAAACTACAATCTGTACTTTTCTTTCAGCACAGTCAAAGTATGTACATTTTTCTTTGCTAACTGACAATTTCTCAAAGGTTCAGGGGAGAGATATTGACTTTCACTGGATGGAGCGCTAATCATTACCCATTTTTGGAGTCAATCCAAGACTATAAATTAGAGCCGGCTATCAGCTATGGTTGACTGGTAATGCTGAGCTGGGAGATTAAAAAAGAACATGCAAAAATAACCTTGAATGTATTAGATAGGAAATAAACTTGAAAACCAAATGAAGTGAGCTTCAAGTGGAAAGCCTGATTAAGAAAGTGATAAAGAGATGGCTAATGAAAGGAAAGTAATATGCTGCTGTTTGGTAAAAAATATTCTAGAGAGTATTGCATTTTTCATGTTTTTCTCATCTAATATATATATATCTATATCTATAGATATAGATATAGATATATGGATATATATAGATATAGATATATGGATATATATATATATATATATATATATCCCCACACATGCATGAAAGTTTAAGGCATTGCTCCTTCCTGAAAGAAAACAAAGCTAATGAGGGAAACATACACATGCAAAGATTGCAATAAAATATATTAAATTCCATAAATTAGAAATGAGCAAGGTGCCATGGGAAAATAGCTTATAGAAGATGAGACATTGGATGTACATATTAAATGATAGGCCAGAGGGAGAGAAGAGCTTACACAAATGTCATGCTCATTAAGCAATGTCCATGACCAGGGTACAAAAGAACTGCCAAGGAGGAGACTTGGCACAAGGAAGGCTAGACCAGTGGGTTGAAATACAAGCCAAACAATGAAAGGACACAGAAGTAAGAAGCACATGAAGAAATGCTCAACATCATTAGTCATTCAAGAGATGCGGATGAAAACACCACTGAGACTTCATCTCACTCCACATAGAACGGCTGGCATTTCAGATTCAGCCAGAAGCAAATTTTGGCAGGGCTGTGGAGAAGAAGGAACCCTTCTCCACTGTTGGTGGGACTGTAGACTAGTACAACCCCTGTGGAGATCAGTTTTGAGATTTCTCAAAAAGCTAGGATTGGAGGTCCCATTTGACCCAGCCATCGCCCTGCTAGGTACATACAAAAAAGAATTAAAAGACTCATATCACAGTGACATATGTGCACCCATGTTTATAGCAGCTCAATTTGTGATTGCTACATCTTGGAAACAAGCCAAGTGTCCATCAACTGGAGACTGGATAAAAAAGCTGTGTTTCTTCCACAAAGTGGAGTATTACTCTGCCATAAAAATGATAAGTTTGAGTCATTTATACTTGAATGGACGTACCTTGAGGATATCCTCATAAGTGAAATAAATAGGTCACAAATAGGTAAATATCACATCTTTTCTCTGGTATGAGAAAATAAAGATGTAAATGAGTCCTAGAATTGTATGTTATATATTTTGAGATAGAAAATACTCAAAGTAAAATAGGGTGAAGGGGAGGAAATAATGAGATTATAACAAAAAAGAAAGGAAATAAATTTTATGTATATAGGGGGTGGTAGGGTGGGTAGGACTATGAGAAAAAATGAGAATTAAATTGTCTTATACTGGTACAAATCCCCATTATGGAGTGCAATTATGATGCGTATATGTAATGTACCAATAAAGATTTCAATTAAAAAGAAAATTAGAATCTCATAGTAGGAGTTTTTATTCCCTCAGATGTGACTGAATACTGTTAAGAAATCCTTGGAAGTTGACATCACATCTATAGCTAGAATTGGGAAAATAGTAGTTTAGGAAAACAGGACATAGAAAAATCCAGAAAAGGAACAAATGTAGGAGATAAGAGTGTTAATTTTTAACACATAAAATTATGTGATCTACGTATTTTGTACCAAGGATGCTTAAAGATTGTTACCAAAGAGTAAAATATAAAATGGTACCAGGGAAATGAATTTCATAGATCCTAGAAATGTGAGAAAGTAAATATTACCTTTAAGCATCCCTTGGATTTAAGAATGGATACATAGAAATTTATATAACGCAGAGCAATCTTAAAAGAAGTACCATCATTGAAGTGTTTTTGAAGTTAATATAACCAATACAGCACAACAGAAACAAGACTGTAAAGTAAAATTTAATAAAAGCTAATATCACTAATGCAGAGGTTTGTATGCAAATATCTTATGTGAAATATTAATACTACAACATAAAATATAATAAAACATTCAGAAGAGTATGGTTCATTTTAGAAATAAAATACATTTGGGAATATAAGGGTTTATTCAATATATGCTAATGACTACCAAATTTTACAATTAAAAAGATTACAGAGCCTTGTAGGAAAAGCCACTGTAAAACCGCTGCCTTATAGGAAAGGCAACTATGAAAATGATGCCAGAAGCAGACAAACGTACATGGGACTGCTGTGGTTGGAACTCCCCCATCCATAAAGCTGCTTTTTGTTCTTTGTTTCATGATCTTTTAATTGTGTATCTAGATAAACATTTATTTCTGTAATCCTGTATTCATATGTATAATTATTCTTTTCATAATAGCTTATCATGACAATAAGGAACATACTAAAGTATTATTAGTAAGATAAAACAAAAATACATCATGGTATCCATTGTCAAAGATGTTATAGTAAAGGCAGTGAATTTGAAATACACTGATAAATTCAAAAACAGATGTACGAGTAAAAATCAAATTTCTCAGGCCAGGAATTTAGCTCAGTAGTTCAGGCACCTGGCTGGTAAGCACAAGGCCCCAAGTTTGGTCCCTGGTAACCACTTATAGCAATGCTGAGCATGGTGACTCATGCCTGTAATCCAACACTGGGGAGGCAGAGGCAGGAAGATTGCTGAGTTTGAGGCCAGAACTACAAAATTAGACCCTGTCTCAAAAAACCTAAAAAAAATCAAATTTCAAAATCAAAAGCCTTTTTTTAACTGTTCACAATTTTAATTTCCAACATCTTATTTTTATGTTACATATATGTTCTGAATATAAAAACACATAAGTAATAATTGCTTGCACCACATATTCACACATTACTTCAGTGTACAAAGAAAAAGAATTGGAGAAGTTTATGAAATGGAATTTAACCTTAGCTATCTTCAATTTACAAACTGTTGCAAATGTAGCAATATATTTCTAAAAGGTGGGTGTATATTTTTCACTGTATTTTAATGCATATTTGGTGACTCAGTTTCCTTAAAGTTAATGCAACATAAGTGACAGAAGCTTTGACTATGATGTGCAGATTAAAATTACTGAAAAGCCATCTCTATTGTACATTAGAACAATGATCCAGCAGAGACCTGACTAACCAACTGACTCGAGCTTTGGAAATAGAGTGTGATCTTGAAACACTTTGTTACTATAATTAAGAGAGAGCAGTGTTAATATGTAGATGTCCACAGAGAATCAGACAGTTACAATGGTGACTGATTGACAGAAAAATTAAATGTAGCCTTTAAAGTCAAATTGCAGTATGGGAACATCTTAGAGTATCAAAGCCTTAGCAAAGAACTACTCCACATCCAATGCCATTAACACAAGACAGAAAACACAAATGAAATAGATGGGATACAGGAAATGGAGTGGCAGGACCCATGCACCAAATATAGGAAAAATTCAATCTGTGTATCACTGTAGAAGTGTACATGTCTCTGAAAAATTTCAATGTAGGTGAAATTCACATAGCTTTAAATTATCCATTTAACAGTGTAGACGTTGTATAATATTTATTATATTCACAATATCATACAACCGCTATTAAATTCATTGGGGGGGCAGGATCTTGCTTTGTAGTTCAGGTTGACCTTGAGCTGAGACTTGAACTCACAGCAATCCTCCTGCCTCTGTTTCCCGAGTACTGGTAGTATAGGCATGAGCCACCACGCCCGGCATTTGTGGTGTGTGGTGTTGATTGATGGTGGGTGTGAGTCACTATGCCTGACATTATGGGATGCGGTTACCAGGGATCAAACTTGGGACCTTGTACTTGAAACGCAGAAGCCAGAACCACTGTGCTAAATCCTTGGCCCGCTTCTATTAAATTCTAATGCATTTCATCACTTAAGCAACTCACATGCCTATTAAATAGTCATTTCCTATTCCTTGACCTCTGTCCCTGGCAACTGCACATACATTTTGTGTCTGTACATATTTAATTGATTTGGAATGTCTTGTGGACAAAAGATTGCATGAAGATGTCAAAAACCACTTTTTACCTTTTAAAATTATTTTGAATAATTTTATTTAAATTCTTTCATTTTAGCTCATTTTTCCTAGCTCTTGTACAATGAATCCTCATTTTCAGATATTAATAAGATACCTCTAACAACATCTCCACACATATTTTATTCAATGTTTTTTCAAAAGTGTTTCCAATGCCTTCCAAATATCTTTTTTTACATTTAATAGGAAATGATATAAAATTCATATCTTGATTTGTTTCTTAAGATTAGAGTATATCATTTTGTGTCTGTTGAAATGCACTGTATGGGCAATGATGACCCATTAGTTTTTATAGCATATTTACTTCTGTAAAAATCACAAGATACAACTAATATTTCAGATTATCTTGAAAATGTGATTCATGATGAAAATCTTGAAAGAAGAGATATATGCCGATGAGGTGGGTACTCCTTAAGGAAAATATAAACAAAACCATTGGACACCTGGACACTAAGTATCTCACTAGACTTTGAATGCACAGTTCAGGTCATGAGATTTGCTGGCAGAGAGAGGAGGAGCTTGATCAAGCACACACTGATCAGCCCTGCATCTGAACTGAACAAGCCTGTTTATTTGTCAGTCACAGAACTCAGCTATCTATCCAGCACTGGTGGGAAAATACTAGCATCAGGCCCAGATTTATTGAAATATTTATGAGGAGATGACCATCACCTTTATTACCTTTAAAAGGTCACCACCAATGTGATGTGACTCTGAAAGAATAAAAACAAAAAGTGGCTGGGATGGGTTTGGTAAAACATGCTGATCCATCAGTGACGAACAGTCATGAGACAGTTGTGAAATAACAAAAGGAAAATATAGGGAGGGGATAGCTTAGCAGGTGGCACAAGAGTGATCACTAAGGATAGGGTCAAGAGGTGGGAGAATGGAAGGGTTGGGCATCTGAGATGCCACCAAAGCACTTTTTGAAATTATTGTACTTGGCATGTTCTTTATGTGTTTGATAAATAGTCAAGTATTTTTAATCATTTTCTGTGTGACTGTGTATTTTCTAATTAAGAAATGACAGATATATGACAAGTTAATTTAAACAATAGATTCTTCTACTGTCTTCCTTGCACCACTCTTGTTTCTGGACTCAATATCCACTACCGATGGGTGACCTGTTAGCACACAAGGGCCTACTTATGGACCAGAAATATCTACTTATCTACCAGAAATAGAGTTTGGTATTCTTTCTTCAGGCTTTGGAGTATTGTCCATGTTGCTTTTTGTATTCAAATATTTATTGGTAAAGGCAAATATAGGGAGGGAATAGCTTAGCAGGTGGCACCTCACCCCTATATACAGAAGCTTTGTTTCCTTTCTTTTTTATTATTATTTTCCCCCTCATTATTTACTCCTACACCCCATTTCCTTTTGAATATTTTCTATTTCACAATATCTACCACACATTCTAGAACACATTTATATATTCATTTTCTCATATCAGAGAATTGATATGATATTAACACATCTGTGACCTATTGATTTCAATAGGTGAAAATATATGGTGAAAATATACTGAAGGTACATGCATTTGAGTATAAATGGCCCAATCTTGTCATTTTTAATGACAGAGTAGTACTTCATTCTGTAAAAAAAAAGCTTTTTTATCCAGTCTCCAACTGATGGACATTTTGGTTGTTTCCAAGATTTAGCAATCACAAATTGAGCTGCTATAAACATGAGTGCACAATGTCGCTATGATATGAAACTTTCAATTCTTTTGTGTATACACCTAGCAGAGGAATAGTAGGGTCCAGTGGAACTTCCAGTCCAAGTTTTCTGAGGTATCTCCACACTGATCTCTACAGGGGTTGTACGAGTCTATATTCCCACCAACAGTGGAGAAGAGTTCCTTCTTCCCCACGCATTCTGCTTTTTAAAGTTTTCAGTACTGTTCTTAACAAAGTCAGTATTTTTCTCTCTATTTTTGTCTCAGTCTTTGCTTATCTGTGTCTTGATGTCTCTGTTTGTGTCTCTGTCTCTTTGTGTTTCTGTTCCTCTGAGTGTCTCTCTTTGTTTCTGTGTGTTTCTCTCTCATATTTTCTCTCCGTCTTTCTGTGTCTATCTCTCTGCTACACACTGATTTGTGTGTGACATTTATATTATTACTTCTAGGTATATACACAAAGGAATTGAAAGATTCATATCACACTGTCATTCATATGTTACACACTGTCCTGGAATACAACACTCAAAATTTAAAACAAGAAATATTTCATCTTGTTCATCATTTCAGAGGATTAGGCCCATGATTGGAGTTTCTAGGGTAGAAATGTCAAGGGAGAAGGGTTTGGACTAACAGCGCTTTTCATGGAGCCATTGATGGCTGGATCATCAGAGAGAAGGAAGAGGACAGGGACCATACGACTGTATATATTACCCAAGATCATTCCTCCACCACTCAGCCAGACAGACCTCAACCTAGACATGGGCTTTACTAATCCTATATGTGGCTTTCGAGCCAACTAAATTGACAAAATTAAACTTAACTGATTCTCTCTCACATGAACACAATACAGATAAACCCCCATTATTTACATTTCTCTCCAAGCAAAAAAGCATTTTCCTCTCTTAACATAACTAAGACGATGTCACTCTCAAACCAAAGGATCTCATAAAATGTGAAGCTTTCTTTTCCTTATCTGAAATCACAGGCAATTAATTTCATTAATGTATGTATTTGTTTTCCTATAAGGTAACTTACAGCCTTTCCAAAGTCTATAAGTATTCTGTTAATGTAAGTAGTTCTGAAAATGAATACTTGTTATTCTTTCCCTGTTGTTATCATAAGATGTGAAATCTATAAAATCATGAATAATGATATTTAAATGAATACTTGCTTTTTAAATATTAATTCAGTCTAAACAACTCAGGACTAAGACAAATTTTCAGTAATAAAAAGCCTCAGAGTAAAGTCCTTCTTTTATACCAATGCTGATTGTTCCTGCTGCCAAAAATATTTTAAAGTAGAAATGACTCAAAAATGGAGGCAAAAAAAAATACCTCTGAAATGGTTTTAAGCAACCCTTTTCTTCCTGTATGAGACAGGAGATAATCCAGTCATGAGAGACTCAGTACAGTGTCAGTTTAAAGACTCTCACTTTTTCTGTCCTTAATGGTACAATTTTTACTGTGGTCCCAACATCCCAGCTTTTCTCTTGGCTGAACTACATCGATCATTTCATTTCCTGAGTAAGTTGTGAAAAAACTCATTTTTAAGTAAAGGTGACTGGTATTTTTCAAAATAACACTTTCACATACACAGGCACACAAACAAAATAAATGTATAAAAGAAGGAATGACCATGTTTTTTCTAAGCTTCCTTCACTATGTCCCTCCAAATTGAAAGTTCTGTTAATGAAAAGTTTGCTCTGGGCATCATCCTATTCATTAATGCCACTTCCTTCATTTATGTTAATAATTTAACATGTGCTGACTTTATTTGATTGTACTACTAGAGTCTTGCCAAGGTGGTAGCTTCATTATCGGCATGATTAATTTTTTTATGACCATGTTTATGTTCAGTTTGAATTTTAATTCCAGAATTATATCGTTATTTCTTTGCTTACTTTCCATTGTGTAAGGTATTTCCTCTTTTGATTCTCATTTAAAAAAAAAATTTGGGGTAAAATATCATGAGTCATTTGCATAGAGAGACGTGTGTCATTTAAATATGTAGTTTCATGTTCATGGAAGAATTGAATAACAGATACATGATGAAAAAATTTCAATGGCCTAGAAAAATATGGTGAAATTAGCTGCTAGTCATGATATGCATATATACCTTACATTGTGATTTGTGTATTGATGAGCTTGCTGCAAAATTTATATTTTATGAAATTATTCATAATTAATATCTTATGTGTCCTATTCACATTTCTGTTGCTGGAACAAACACATATTCAACCCTCACATCTTAACAGGTGAGATATTTAATTTGGGTCAAAATTAGTCTCATAATTCGGGTAACATCAGCCATGAATACCTATACTATAAGCTGAACACTGAGTTGCCTTGAAATATTTTCCATGACGTGATTCTGGCACCTTAATTAATACTTGAAGTTTTATGACATAAGCACAATGCAGATCAGTTCCTTGTGAGACTGTCCTTGAATGGACTCTAGTCCAGTTTATACTGGAACATCCATCCCTAACTGAAAGCTCACTGGCCTGCTTTTAACCAGGCACATTCCTATCAAGATTCTGGTATCTGTACTCTAACCAGAATATCTTATCCATCTCTGCCCTCAGTATTCTAAGGTTTCTTTCGCCAGCATCTCCAAATCTTGAATTTGTAAACACCCCAAACATATTAAGAGTTTGTTTAATACATATTTCTTAGGTAAAGTAACTTACAATGGCAGTGTCACCTAGTTGGGGAATGAAGAGGAGATGTGATTTGGAGAATGGTATTAGCTAACCCACATTTCCTATCACCAGCAATTTCATCAAGGTAAACTTACAATAGCTTAGGGATCCTTGGAAGCAACAGATGCTTTTTCTGACTGATTTTCCAGAGTATAAGCTCAAACAAAAAATGATTTCTTCATCAATACAAATGAATATTTAGGTTGAATTTTTTTCTGAAAAACTAGCTAAAGCCAACTCTCTGTCTTCTATATTAAACATTCAGTGATTCATCTGTATGTATATTTTTATATATTTAATCATAGCCTTGCCTTAACTCTTTAAAATATTTTCAAGTTATCTTAAAGTCCAATAATTTCTTTTATGTGACTGTACCAAACAAACTCCAATAAAAGATTGCTATGTTTCACTATTTTGACTATAAAGTTCTTCATTCATTGTTTGCATTTTTGAAACAGTTTTAGTGAAATAAAATCAATAGCAATATGCTAATGATCAACTTAAAGAATACCTGACAGTGGGCTGGGGATTTAGCTCAGTGTTTCCCGCACCTGTCTTGCAAGTGCAAGGGCTCGGATTCGATCCCCGGTCACCACAAACAATGCCAGGTATCTCACCTGCCAGATGTGGTGGCTCATTCCTGTAACCCCGCACTCAGGAGGCAGAGGCAAGAGGATCGCTGAGTTCAAGGCTGACCCCTGGGTCAGCCTGAACTAAAAAAGTGAGACCTTGTCTCAAAAAAAGAAAAAAAAAAAAAAAAAAAAAAGAGAGAATACCTGGTAGTACTAATTCTACTTCATGCCATTATAAGCACTGATTATCGACTAATCTTTCCTTTTGAAAAATGTCTAAATTCACTAACGTAACTTGTTTCTACTCCATCTATGGTTTTTCTTGTCTCCTTTATATTTAATTTTTCTATTAACTAGGTTTCCTATTTTAAAACATGTCTCCTTGTGCCTAGATCTTTTATTAAAGGCACTTAGTACCTTCCATTTAACACTAATATTTTAGAGCCTACATTGAAAGATTGTGGTGAAAATGGAAAGTATTGATTATCACCTGTCTGGTGTCGTCGGGGCACATGGCATCCTCAGTAAGAGATACCTCACATCTCAAAATGATTCTTTTTTTCTTCCTTCTTTCATTCCTTCCAATTTTCTCATATTCAAAGTCATATTTACTTTTCATGTTTGTATAAAGCAGGTTGTCACAAACCAAAATAAATAAAAATGTAACAAACTTTGCTTAATAGTAACAAAACTTCTCTTTCCTTCCACATGATTGGAAAATGCAGTTACTACAAGTTGCATTCACTGGCTTAGATTTCTGCTGCTGGCTGTGACTTCTGTTGCAAGCAGTTCTCTCTGCATTTGAGCTCAAGATAGTTTCTCTTCTGGTTACAACATGGTTGCCATTAATGTTCTCTTGGTCCCATTTGTGGACACTTCATTCTCTACTTTAAAGGAGGTGGAAAACTGAAGCTTCCCTTGATTTTCACTTAAGAAAATAACACGAGTACTTCTGACTTAACTGATTTTGTGTTCTATTTGTGCATACTGTATTATCTTTGTCTTTTGGATGGAGGCAACAGTCTATCATAGGGAGTTAAGTTTAATCAAGACATCTTTGAGTTAGTTTCAAATAAGGGAGCTTCTGTTTTCCTTATCTTCAAATGACAGTAAATCTGCTATTATCTGAAAGCAGCTACTACAAATGTCAGGACAACCCACAGTACTCTTCTAATCCTGTAACCAAACTGTCTCTGAAAACAATAATGATAAGAAGAATAGCCTAGAGTAAGGAATGAGGTGCTTCATTGTTATATACCCTACATCTTCACCTGACATCTACTTTTCTTTCACCTTTGCAAAAAACATGTGGACACATTCTTTTAAGTGTTATAAACTTAATAACATAGTACACGGTCTTTCCATTACTGACCATAGTAGTAGTTCCTGAACTACTTCAAGCAGTGAGATCATTCAGAACTCATGAAGAGTATCTCTTACCTATGAAAAGCCTGCATGCTAAAAGCTCGCTGCAACCTCTGTTCTTTTCCCACTTATATTTTGACTTGACTATTGCTGTTTATGATAATAAATATAATTTATATCAATAATACTTCAAAAAAATTTAATTATTTTAAAGGAAGTTAACCTAATCTAATACTCAGAAACCAATCATTCTCCTGTTGTATTTTCAGTAGTTTGTGTTAATATTTTCTGTCTCCGAAAGAAAATATTCAGGTTAATATCCCCCCACACACAAAAAAAATCATACAAAGAAAATCATTACTCAAAAGGACCAAGGAAAAGGGATCAGTGAGGGGGGAAAGACTATAGCTACTAAGAACCATTTTCTTGATGTTCTCCAGTTTTTTATGCAAAATTCTAAGTTTTATTTCAATACTGAGTATTCAGAGGCCTAGAATAAGGCATGAATGTCATAGGTAATGACAGTGAAAAGGTTTCTGTGCATGTCAGTGCTTCCACCATCACCATTGCCAGTGTTTCTGGCAGGAGCATGGTCTTCAAACATTGGGATGCACTATACTCACAACTTTGATTATTATTGCTGAGGAAATGTCACATCGCTGGTGCAGCAGCACTCACTGGGGCTGCCGCATTGTCCGTAGCATCAACAGCAAGGCCACCCCGAGATAACACATGTGGCCCCCTTGAGTCTGCAGCCACTGGAGCTAATGCTGGCGTCATTATGCAAGTTAATGCTCTGCAGAAATTCTAGAACATTTTAAGTTGATTTTTAAATTGTAGTTGTATGTTTCACTTAAATATGCTAAGCTAAGAGACTTTACTTAAATTTGTAATATATTCAGCAATAATTTAATCTTCAAATGAATTTTCTTTTCAAGTTTCTTGGAAATGATAATTTCCATCCCACCCTACATTTTTTCAGCTCACTGTTTCTAAAAGTGATAAACATCAAGATAGGGCTAAGTTCCCAGAGCAAATAAAACTGGTTCTCAGGTTGAGACCTTGGCTACAGAAGGCAATAGAATATACTACTAAGTATTATAGGATAAAATTGCAAATAAAATAATTCTCAAGGTAGATTTTTCATAAGTATTTTTTTCATTTTAAGCAGGAAAAAATTTAATAACATTGTTAAGGTAAAAAAATCAATGTGAATGGTACATGAAATATTAATAACAACATGCCAGATAAGTCATGGAAATTTAAAGCACTGACATGGAGGTTACATTTTTACTTTTAATATTTGCTTGGGGATGTAGTATAAATTTAAAAATGACAACAATGTTATTAAATAAAACATAATAGACAGAAAGTTCCAGCTAGTGTCCTGTCCAACAATATACATTTTTAGAGTTTACATGCTGCTTTTTTATTTTGTTCAAGTATCTGACTTTGGGAAATGCCATAAATATGTAGCTCTCACATATCAATGCAAGTTAATACAGAAAGTAATTTTAAGTAAGAAGAAATGTGCGGGCTCCTTGATGTTAGTTTAAATTATTTTGATGATAATGTTACTTAAATATGTTCAAACATAAACAAAGTGTAAACTTATAATGTTATGTCTTTTATACAACCATAAACTAAAAGAAATGTGTACATTAAATAAAAGAAAAACTTCAAACTCAATAAAATCCAAATTAGCATTCATTTAAAATATCAGTTGAGTTGTTTTTCTGAACCGAATTGCCACTCATTGTAGAAGTACCGTGCTGATTGCTGTGCCGCCAATCCTCTGAATCAGCATTTCTCTACCTCCTGAGGTCCTTTAAGGATTCAATTTTCCTCCATATCTCTCTCTTCGTGGACACTTTACTTGTAAAGCACGCTGTGACTTGATTGGCTTTCACTTGGCACAAAGTCATCTTTTACTTGTTAACTTTGCTTCTTTTCTTTCCTCATTACCCTGAGACAATTAAAATCATACTTTTGGTTGCCAGTGTAAACGTAAACACAAACAAAAATGCTTATTCTGGAATTACTGGATGGAAGTGGCTATCCTAATAATCTGAGTGTACCTAGACATTTTTATATCATTGAAATAAATACATACCCACACATTCAGACATGTGCACCTACTTAAATCTCAAGACAGTTTTATTTTGATGTAGCTTAAATGCTGAAAAATATTTAAAAAATGATTTTGCACAAAAAATCTTGAATATGATAGTGAGTGAACACAGGACATATGAAATATATTTTAATGTATAAATCTTGGAGAGTTTTGTGAACATTTGCCAAAATATTCTTTTCATTAAAAAGTTAATGTCACATCAGCTTTATCGTATAGTCCAATAGTAGCCAGCATACACAGAAAAGAAACTCATGGTTGAATAATCTCATGAAGACTGATATTGAGAGTAAGAAGACTGTATTAAATACTAAAGATAAATTTGGCAAGACTCCAATGAATGCATGTATACATTGTTTTCAGAAATTAGTAAAAAGTCTTTAGTAAATAATAGACATGTAGATTTCCAAGCCATACTCTTAACTCATTGAAAAGAGTCTTAAGGAAAGAAATATAAGCCTCTAAACATAGTATAGTTTATAAAATTAAACTAGTTTCATATTTGAAATGGAAATAAAAAGTAAAAAGCATCTGACCTTCTTGCATTTCACTTATTTATTGCCCTCAGGCATATTTCCAACACTTTATTGATTAGAACACTTCAGTACATGTTATGGAAACAAAGTCTAACTAACCTAACAACAGATGAATTAAAATGGGGGATACTGTGTGACTCGCAGAATCAAAGACATACAGAAAAGTAAATCAGACATACAGAGAAGAGAAATCAGTCTCTGGCTAAATAAACAATAAAGAGTCCTTCACTGTACTCACTGAGCTTTTTCTGCCTTTAGCTTATTTCTGTCATATGTCACCCTTCTAGGAGAGTTCATTCAAATGTCCTGAACTGATTCTTAAGTTTTCTTCTCCCCTGGAAAGTTTACTGTGATAAACATGTAAACCCTATTTTTGAATGTGTGTACAAAGAGTGATACCTCTTTTCTCTCCAGGTTACTACTGGATCTAGAAGGCACCTGTGTGGGTAACAAAGATGGCACATTTGTGAATTAGGATTTGGTGAATAGACTAATGAATAAATGTGTGATCAATTTAACTGCTTGCTTCATTTGTACCCTCAAATACCCTGATAATATTGAGGAGATGGTTCTATTTAAGAAATCTGGGAAAAATTCAAGAGTTGGAGAAACTGATATTAAAGTAACAGTGAAAGAAAAGGGGCAAATATCTATTACAAAGACCTCCAAATTAATGTTGATATATAAACAACTCTATTAGATGTGTTTCTTGCTGTCCCCTTTGTACATTTTAAGCATATTTTAAAATCCAGGACTAAAGTTAGTATTAGAAAAAAATGAATAATCACAAGTAGAAGTTATGATCTTCTAACTAAAGAAATTTGACATTTTTTAAACAGATCTTTATTGGTACATTACATGTACACATCACAATTGCACTCAACAATGAGAATTTGTACCAGTATATGACACAACTTAATTCTCATTTTCATACCCCTACCCATCCTACCGCCCCACCCTCTATATTCTTAAGCTTTATTTCCTTTCTTTTTTGTTATCATTATTTTTCCCTCATTATTTACCCCTCCACCCCATTTTGCCTTGGGTATTTTTTATTTCACTGTATATAACATACATTCTAGAACTCATTTACATCTTCATTTTCTCATACTAGAGAAAAGATATGATATTTACACTTCTATGAACTATTTATTTCAGTTATGAGGATGTCCTCAAGAATCCATCCATTTAAGTGTAAATGATTCAATCTTATCATTTTTTATGGCAGAGTAATACTCCATTAAAATGAAATATCTAGGAATCAGTCCAACAAAGGAGGTAAAAGACCTCTACTCCAAAAATTATAACACTCTTTAAAAGGTGTAGAAGAAGATACCAGAAAATGGAAAAACATCCCTTGTTCCTGGGGTGGAAGAATCACTGTAAAGGGCTATACTCCCACAACTATTATATAGATTCAATGCAATCCCGATTGAAATCCCAGCAACATATTTCACATATCTAGAGAAAATAATTCAAAAATTCATCTGAAATCATTATTCATTCATTTATTTATTTATTTATTTATTTATTTAGAGGAAGGTTCTCACTTTGCAGTTCAGGCTGGCCTTGAGTTCAGCCTCAAACTCACCGCAATCCTCTTGCCTCTGCCTCCTGAGTGCCTGGCACTGTGGTATGCTTTTACTGATTTATTGGCAGGCATGAGTCTCCATACCCAGTATTGTTGTTTATGATTACCAGGGACCAAAACCGGGCCCTTGCACTTGAAAGGCAGGCGACGCAACCACTGACCTAAATTCCTAGCCCCGACATTTTTTATTTTTTAAAAAATGTTAAAAGTGAAAATAAAACTCAAAGTATGAAAGGCAGAAGAAATCAATGTAAACAAAATTTTATGCTCAAAAATATCAATAAATTGAGTAAGTCTTTGTCTTTCATCAAGTATAAAAGAAAAAATACAAATAATGTAAGAAAAAATCACTAAATATATTACTAAAAGTTCTTTAAAATACTTTTAATATTTATGATAACAAACAGAATAAGGTGAATAATAGCCCTCTGAGAATTATTTCAATAACTTATATAAAATGTGTAAAATTCTCAAATACAGAAACCTCAGAAAGATAAACATAAAGGATATGGATTATTAGAAATTTAATTTTCAATTAACTAAATACTTTTTCACCAAAAACACGTCTAATTATTTCAACATTAGAATCTCCCAAATGTTTAAAATCAACACAAATTCTGCATAAAATTTTCAAAATAACTGTAGATAACATTTTTCAAAATGTTTCACAAAACCAGAATTGTTCATACCTTCAAAACAGGTATACACATGTAAAATGCTTTACACCTATACCCATCATGAACACCTACAAAAATATCTTGAAAATAGAGGCAAATTGAGTCCAGTACTGTATAAAAAGAATTACAAATCACAGCCAAATGAAGGTTATCCCAGAAACACAAGATTAGATGAATACCTGCAGATAAACCCCTAAAATCCATAGTATCATAAAGAAATATGAACCTATATGATCATTTCAGTTTATAAGAATAATTTGATAAAACCGACATACATCCATACTAAATAATCAATGCAAATTAAGAATGAAAAGAAGACTCACTATTTTCTATAAGGTGCCAGTCAATACATTAGTCTTTGTTACTTATATATGTCTCTGTACATCTTCTCAATCTTTAAAAAACACTTTTAAATTATTCTTAGGATACAGATGGTACAGTGAAAATTGAAGAATCAAATTTGGCCAACAATTTTGAGCTTTCCAATATCTAATTTTTTAAATGCCATAATCTAAATATAAATATATGTGGCAGAATCCAAATTATATAATGCTTAATAATGAAAGATTCAATATATTTTGAAAAATTTAGAAAAATAATTAGCATTTTGTACTAAAGATTATAGCTACTAAACTAGAATAGCACAGAATTTAAAGAGAGATATTTTTATTCTATTCTTTATTGGTAAATTATGAATACACATCGTCACCACATTGAACATTGAGAGTTTGTACCAGAATATGAAAAGAATTGATTCTCATTTTCCCCTCCCCCAACCGACCCTGCAACCCCCCACTCCCTATATACATAAGCTTTGTTTCCTTTTTTATTAGTAACACGTTATTTTCCCCTCATTATTTACCCCTATGCCCTCTTTCCTTTTAAATATTTTCTATTTCACAATATCAACTATACATACTACAACTCATTTACATCTTCATTTTCTCATGCCACAGAAAAGATACAATGTTAACACATCTGTGACCTCTTTATTTCACTTATGAGGATGTCCTCAAGGTATGTCCATTTAAAGTATAAATGACTCAATCTTATCATTTATAATGACAAAATAATACTCCATTCTAGAAAAAATTTTTAAAACTCTATGCTAATATTATTAACCATATAGTCTATACTTGAAAAATAATAAATTTATAAAAAATTGTCCTTAGAAAAATTTCAGGGTATAGTCCCAAGTAAAAATACAAATATTAAATCCATTTCAATTACTGATAGAAAACTGAAATATAAAGTAATTTTTAAAACTGCTAAAAAATGTGAAATAATTACATGATAAACAAAAAATGCATGTAACATTATTTAACTGAAAACTAAACAATTCTAAGAAAAATAAAATATGACTTAAATACATGGAAAAACATTAAGAGAATCTATATTTTTGAGCTGTCAATCTAAGTCCAAAGTAACCCGTAGCTTCAATACAATCCTAGAAAATTCTAGTGATCTAGGTCGTGGATATTAACAAGGCCTTTCTAAAGTTACTACTCAACAGAACAAAGTGTAGGAGCCAATATAAAGGTGAAAAGCAACAGTTGACATATTTATATTATCTGAGTTTAAGAATTTTTCAGGGCTAGGGATTTAGCTCAGTGCTTCCAGCGCCTGTCTTGCAAGCAGGAGGGCCCGCCCGGGTTGATCCCCGATAACCACATAACAATACTGGGTGTGGAGACTCATGCCCAGCAGCAACCAGTACCACATACCACAGTGGTGGGCGTGGTAGCTCACGCCTGTAATCCCAACACTCGGGAGACAGAGGCAGAGGAATTGCTGTGATGTGAGTTGGAGGCTGAGCTCAGGGCCAGCCTGAACCACAAAGTGAGACCCTGTCTCAAAACAAAACAAAGAATTTTTCAAATAATTGAGAGTGAATCTGGTGAAAACCTAAGTATACATTGCTGATTAAAAAACAACTAATGGTAATAATAAGAATAAAATTATTGCATGCTAACAGTAATCAAAAGAAATTTTGAGTACTAGTCATATTGATCTCATACAAAGCAGACATAAGAAGAGAATTACCTCTGGAAAAGAACAACATTAGAAAATGAAAAAGGGACAAATTCTCCAACTACATATGAAAATTCTAGAGATGTATTCATCTAATAACTTCATATCAGATATAGGAGATAAAAATCTGATAAAATGACAAGAAAATGCATCAAAATATTATCATTAATGGAGATTTCAACACTCTCTAGTGGTAATTGACATGAACAGCAACTAGCAAATTAATAAGTAAATTAGTAAATTGAATAGCATCATCAATCAAACTTCTGAAAGACCATATAGAAAATTATAGTTATTACTGGTCTGGAGATGATTTCTTTATATACAACTGAAGCATGTTCCATGATAGTATTAAACTTTATTAAAATTTAAAAGCACTCATTGCTGGATATTTGGGCTATTTCAAGACTTAGCTATTACAAAATGAACTGCTATAAACAAAGGTGCGTAAAGGTCACTATGAAACAGTTCTTATAATTTTTGGTATATATGTCTACCAGGGCAAGACAAGGTCAAATGGGATGTCCAATCCCAGTTTTTTTTTTAATTGAAATCTTTATTGGTACATTACATATACACATCATAATTGCACTCCACAATGGGTATTTGTATCAGTATAAGACAAAACTTAATTCGCATTTTTTCCCAAAGCCCTACCCACCCTACTGCCCCCCTATATATACAATCTGTTTCCTTTCCTTTTTGTTATAATCTCATTATTTTCCCCCCTTCACCCAATTTCACTTTGAGTATTTTCTATTTCACAATATATAACATAAAATGCTAGAACTCATTTACATCTTTATTTTCTCCTACCAGACAAAAGATGCGATATTTAACTGTCTTGAACTATTTATTTCACCTATGAGAATATCCTCAAGATATGTCCATTTAAGCACACATGATTCAATCTAAGCATTTTTTAAAAATTTTTTAAGGGTTTTTTTTTTTTTTTTTTTTTTTTTTTGAGACAGGGTCTCGCTTTGTGGTTGAGGCTGGCCCTGAGCTGAGCCACAAACTCACATCACAGCAATCCTCCTGCCTCTGCCTCCTGATTGCTGGGATTACAAGCGTAAGCCACCATGCCCACCACTGTGGTATGTGGTACTGATTAATGCTGGGCGTCAGTCTCCACGCCCAGTTTGGTATGTGGTTAACCAGGAGATTGAACCTGGGCCCTTGCGCTTGCAAGACAGGCGCCTTAACCACTGAGCTAACTCCCCGGCCCTCAAACTTATCATTTTTTATGGCAGAATAATACTCCATTGTGTAGAAGAACCACAGCTTTTTTATCCAGTCTCCAGATGATGGACACTTTGCTTGTTTCCAAGATGTAGCAATCAAAAATGAGCTGCTATAAACATGGGTGCACATATGTCACTGTAATATGAGTCTTTTAATTCTTTTGTGTATATATCTAGCAGAACGATGGCCAGGTCAAATGGAACCTCCAATCCTAGCTTTTTGAGGAATCTCCAAACTGATCTCCACAGGGGTTGTACGAGTCTATAGTCCCTAAACAGTGGAGAAGAATTCCTTCTTCTCCGCAGGCTCACCAACATTTCCTGCTGGCTAATTCTGAAATGGGAGCCATTCTTTGTGGAGTGAGATGAAATCTCAGTGTTATTTTCATCTGCATCTCTCGAATGACTAATGATATTGAGCATTTCTTCATATGCTTCTTAGCTGCTCTTACTTCTCCCTCTGAAAAATATCTGTTCATTTCAGATGCCCATTTTTGAATTGGGTCTTTAAATTTGGGTGGGCTGATTTTTATGAGCTCTTTATTTATTCTAATAGTATCCCTTTGTCTGAGGAACAGCTGGTAAAGATTATTTTCCCACATTGTTGGTTGCCTTTTTACTCTGTTGGTGGTTTCCTTTGCTATGCAGAAACTTTTTAAAAGAATGAGGTCCCATTTGTTGATTTCTTCAGCCAATTCCTGTGCAATAGAAGTTTTGTTCAAGAAGTCTTTGCCTAAGCCAATGTCTTTGAGAGTTTTACCTAACTTGTTTTGCAGTAGGTTTAGAGTGTCTGTTTTAATATTTAGTCTCTCGTCCACTTTGATTTTAGCTTAGTACAAAGAGGTAGATCTAGCTTTAGTCTTTGGCAAGTTAAAATCCAGTTTCTTCAGCACTATTTGTTAAACAGGCTATCATTCCTCCATTGAGGATTTTTGGCACCTTTGTCAAAGATGAGGTGGCTCTATGTATCTGAAATAGTTTCTGGATCTTCTAGTCTATTCCACTGATCCTCAGGTCTGTTACTGTGCCAGTACCATGCAGTTTTTATCATGGTGGCTTTATAGGATAGTTTCAGGTTCAGAGTTGTAATACCCCCCACCATGTCCCTGTTACATAGAATTGCTTTTGCTATTCTAGGTCTTTTGTGGTTCCAGATGAAAGTTTGGATTTTTTTTTCCTCTAGATGTGTGAAATACGCTGTTGGAATTTCAATCAGGATTGCATTGAATCTGTATAGTAGCTTTGGGAGTATAGACATTTTGATGATATTTGTTCTTCCTACCCAGGAGCAAGGTATGTCTGTCCATTTTTTGATATCATCTTCTATTACCTTTTTCAGAATGCTATAGTTTTCAGAGTAGAGGTCTTTCACCTCCTTTGTTAGATTGATTCCTAGGTATTTTATTTTTGGGGGTGCTATTGTGAAAGGGACTGATTTCCCCAATTTCTATCTCAGTGAGTCTACTGTTTGTATGCAAAGGCTATTGATTTTGGAACATTGACCTTGTAATCAGCTATGCGGCAAAATTAGGCGATTAGGTACAGCAGTGTTTTAAATGAGTTTTTAGGATCCTCTAGATGAGTATCTTTTTTTTTTTAGGTTTTTTGAGACAGGGTCTCGCTTTGTGGTTCAGGCTGGCCCTCAGCTCAGCCTCCAACTCACATCACAATCCTCCTGCCTCTGCCTCCCGAGTGCTGGGATTACAGGCGTGAGCCACCACGCCAGGCATTGTGGTATGTGGTACTGGTTGCTGCTGGGTGTGGGTCTCCACACCCAGTATTGTTATGTGGTTACCGGGGAATCGAACCCGGGCCCTTGCACTTGCAAGACAGGCACCGGAACCACTGAGCTAACTCCCTGGCCCTAGATGAGTATCTTGTCATCAGCAAATAATGACAATTTAACTTCTTCTTTTCCTATCTTTATTCCTTTTATTTCATTCTCTTGCTTAATTGTTACCGCTAATATTTCAACAACTATATTGAACAGAAGTGGTGAGAGAGGACATTGTTGTCGTGTTCCTGATCTTAGTGTGAAAGGTTTTAATTTTTGACCATTTAGTATGATGCTGGCTGAAGGTTTCTTGTAGATAGGTTTTATTAGTTTGACATACAGACCATCTATTCAATCTTCTGTAGGGTTTTGAACATGAATGGGTGTTGTATTTTGTCAAACGCTTTTTCTGGATCAATTGAGATGACCATATGATTTTTTATCTTGAACCTGTTAATGTAGTGTATAACATTTGTTGATTTATGTATGTTGAATCATCCTTGCATCCTTGGGATGAATCCAACTTGGTCAGGATGTGTAATCTTTTTTATAATTCTCTGTAGTCTGATTGCCAGGATCTTATTGAGTATTGTTGCATCGATGTTCATTAAAGATATTGGCCTGTAGCTCTCTTTTTTGGTTGGGTATTTCTCTGATTTTAGAATCAGAGGAATGGTTGTTTCCAGGAATGAGTTTGAGAGTACTGCTTCCTTTTCAATTTCATTGAAGAGTTTCAGAAGTAGAGGCACTAACTCTTCTTTAAAAGTTTTATAGAATTCAGCAGTAAAACTATCAGGTCCAGGGCTTTTCTTTGTTGGCAAATTTTTAATTACATTTTCAGTTTCACAGATTGATATTGGGGCATTTAACATTTCTACACCTTCTTTATTCAACTTTGGGAGTTCATATGTGTCTAGAAATCTATCCATTTCTTCTACATTTTCCATTGTATTGAAGTGTAAATTTTTAAAGTAGGTGTTTATTATCCTCTGGACTTCCTCTGGGTCGGTAGTAATTTCTCCGTTCTCATTCCTAATAGCATAAATATGAACCTTTTCCTTCCTTTGTCTCATAAGGTTGGCCAAGGGTTTATCAATTTTGTTTATCCTCTCAAAGAACCAACTTTTGATTCATTGATTTTTTGAACCGTTCCCTTGGTTTCTATTGCATTTATTTCTGCTCTGATCTTTATAATTTCTTGCCTAGTGCAAGCTTTGGGTTTGTCTTGCTCCTCTATTTCTATTCGCTTGAGGTTCAGCATTAAATTGTTTATTTGAGCTTGCTCTGTTTTCTGGATGTAGGCTTTCACTGCTATGAATTTTCCTCATAGAACTGCTTTCATTGTGTCCCATAAATTTTTATATGTTGTACTGGGGTTATCGTTTAGTTGTAAGAACTACTCAATTTCTTCTCTAATTTCTTCTGTGACCAATTGTTTTATCAGGAGAGTCTTGTTCAGTTTGCATGTGTTTGTGGGGATCCAGGGCTTTCCTTTGCTATTCAGCTCCAATTTCAGGGCACTATGGTCCGACAGTATACAAGGGATAACTTCAATCCCTTTATATTTGCTTAAACCTGTTCTATGAATGAATACATGGTCTATTTTGGAGAACTGTCCATGAGCAGCTGAGAAGAATGTAAATTCTGACTTTGTGGGGTGAAATACTCTGTAGGCATCTATTAAGTCCATTTGCTGAAGAGTCTATTAAGCTCAAGGATTTCCTTAGTGACTTTTTTGTCCAGTTGATCTGTCTCTTGTGACAGGGGGTATTGAGGTCCTCTACCATTATTATATTGGAGTTTATCTGGTTTTTCATGTCCGCTAATGTTTGTTTTATATAGTTGGGTGCATTAGAATTTGGAGCATAGATATTTAAGATTGTGATTCCTTTCTCTTGGATTTTTCCCTGTGCTTAAAGATAGCATCCATCTTTATCTCTATCAGTTTTGGCTTGAAGTCTATTTTGTCTGCAAATAAAATCACCACTCTTGCTTTCTTACTGTATCCTGTCACATGAAGTATTGTTTTCCATCTCTTTACTTTCAGTTCATGGGTTTCTTTCTGAGTGAGGTGTTTTTCTTGTATGCAGCAGATTGTAGGATCTTGCTTTTTGATCCACTCTGCCAGTCTGTATCTCTTAACTGGCGCGTTGAGTCCATTGACATTAATCGTTATGACTGATATAGGCAAATTTACTGCTGCCATGTTTTCCTGGTCTTGGCTGTGTTATTCTATTTTTGGCCTTTCCCCATCAGTTTCTTGTTTGGTCCCATGGGTTGACTCGGTTAAGTTTCATGGATTTGTAACTTTCCTAATTTTTCTCCATGGTATTCTTTAATATGTTTTGTAGCATAAGTTTCATATTTGTGAAGTTTTTCAGGTGTTCTTTGTCATGAAAGTGTCTTATTTCCCCATCACTTTTGAAGGATAGTTTTGCAGGATATATTAGTCTGAGTTGGAAGTTGTTTTCTTTTAAGGCTTGAAAGACTTCACTCCTGGCTCTTCTTGCATTGAGTGTCTGAGTTGAGAAGTCCACTGTGATCCTGATGGGCTTCCCTTGGAATGTAACTGTTTTCTTTTCTCTGGCTGCTTTCAGTATTTCACTGGTTTTTTTTGGATATCTGGGACTTTTATAATTATCTGACTAGATGTAGATTTTTTTCTTGTCACGGGCGTGTGGAGTTCTGTATGCTTCATATATTTGTACGTCCAATTCTTTACCTTTTCCTGTGAAGTTTTCTGCCATTATCTCTGTGAATAGTTTTTTAATGTCTTTAGCATTGTCTCCTGCTTCCTCAGTGACTCCAATAAATCTTATGTTATTCTTCTTTGAATCATCTAGGAGCCGTTAGATTGACTTTTCATTATCGCTTGCTTTTTTCCATAGATTATGCCTTTCCAGTTCATTAATGATCCTGCCTTCTAGGTCTGAAATTTGGTCTTCTGTCACATTCATTCTATTGTGCAAAGTTTCACTTTCTTTCTTAATTTCCTAGACTTCTGCTTATAAGTGTTTAAAAGGTTCCATTGCTTTTGCTATCTTGGATTCTATCAACTCCATGATTTCCTCTTTAGCTTCATTAATCATCATGTTGGCAGTGTCCAATATCTCTGCTTTCATTTCAGAGATCAGTTTTGATTTCCATTTTACTAGTTTTGATTTCCATTTTCATTACCACTTCCAAGGACCCTGGAGACCAGCCTTCAAACTTCTCTATTTTCCTTCCCCCTGTGTTACCTTGAGGTGAGGATCTTTGTATCTGAGACTTTGAGTGTTTCCTCATCTCTGAGTTTTTCTCCTTGCTGTTGCTTTTGGCTTTGTACCTGCCCTGTTTTCTTGCAATGTTTGTTGCAAGTGTCTTTTCTCCTAATAGTTAGGAACCTTAAAATATCAGTGTTTCCTGGGTTATTCTTTACAGTTTGTATTGGAACCTAAAGAAAAACCCCTAGTTCTGGCCCACCATATGAGGCACTCAATCAATACAGTCAGAGCACCTTCTCATGTCTGCTTTAGAGGCAGGAAGGCTCTGGCTCCTGCACTGCTATAATGGCGCTGCCTGAGGTTCCAATGGGCCCATCTGCTCACCAATAGAGTCCCTGGGCTCACTTGTGCAGTTGGCCTGGAGGCCAGTAGCCTGCTGGCCCTGTGGAGCTACAATGAAAATGGCTAATGTTCTAACAGGCCCACCAACGTACCAATACAGAGTCTCTGGATGTGCTTCTGCAGTTGATATGTAGAAAGTCAGACTCTGGCCTTCCTTGGATGAGATGGCATGGAATGCTGCTCCTGGCTCTGCCCTCTGTTATGTTCAGTCTTGAGATGCTCTTCCAGAGTAGGCCTAGAGGCCAGCAGGCTCCAACCCTGGTGCTACCGCAATGGTGCCAAATGTCTCCTCTGTGGCACAGCCCACTGCTATACTCAGTCCCTGGGTGCTCTTCTGGCATGGGCCTGGAGGCCAGCCAGTTTCAACCCCAGCACGGATACCAATTACAGTTTTTGAGGAATCTCCACACTAATTTCCACACTGGTTTCACCAGTCTACATTCCCACTAATAGTGGAGAAGAGTTGCTTTCTATCCATAGCCCCACAGCACTTGTTGGTTGCTTTCATGATAGCAGTCATTCTTTTTGGAGTGGATAAAGATGGAGTTTTTCTTTTTTTTTTAACAAAATGGAATATTACTCAGCCATAAAAAGTGATAAATTTGAGTTCTTTATACTCTAATGTATGTACTTTGTGAACATACATGTAAGTGAAATAAATAGTACACAGATGTTTAAATACAATATTTTTTCTCTAGTATGAAAAATTGATGGTCCAAATGAATACCAGAAATGTATGATAGGTAATGTGAAATAGGAAGAAAACATGCAAAAGGAAAAGGGAAGTTTGGGTAAGGGAAAGTACACAAGGAAGAGAAAAAAAATATTAAAAAATAAAGGAAGCAAAGTACATAAATATAGGTTTAGGGTTATAGGGAAGGCCAGGAAATGGATAAAATGAGAATCAGGATATGTCATGTATAGGTACAGATTTTCAATGTTGAATTTGATCATAATTTTTATGAAATGTACCAATAAAATCAATTAAAAATATTTAAAAGCTCTGCTTCAGCAAAATCACTATTAACAAAATGAGGGTGGAATGTAATGATGCATGCCTATAATCTGAGAACTAGTAAAGCTGAGGTAGGAGAGAGAGAGCGCGCACGCACAAAGCCCTAGATTCAGAGAAAACTTTACATATATTATACAAAGAATACTCAATAATAAAAAAATAGGTAAAAGATTTCTACTGAAGATTTGTAAAAGATGGAAAACGCTCACTAGAATGGCATTCCAGAATTTCCACTTGAAACAGCAAAGTGCTACTACACACATATTACAGTGACTGATACTCAAACTTCTGAGAACAAATAGTACTGGAAATGATGTGAAACAGTGAGTTTTCTTATTTATCACTGCCAAGAATGAAAAGTGGTGTAGCCAGCTAGAAAATAGATATAATCTAATGCAAAAGAGAAATCGTTTTCCAAGTTAGTTAACTCATAGTATAAAATTGTACACAAACCTTCACAGAAACATCTTAACAGTTTTATTTTTTTCTTATAAATCCTCAAAGTATCTGATATGTACTCAATAAGTGAATGAACAATCTGTGGTACATCCATACAATGAAATATTATTCTACAATGAAAATAAATGACTTATCAAGCCATTAAAAGGCATAGAAGAGACTGAAATAAGTATTAGTAAGTGAAAGGAGTCATTCTGAAGGGCTGTATATTACCCTCTGGTTTATGTGAAGCAGTCTGTAAGAAAAGGACAAACAAAAGAGACAGTAAAAATTTACTAGAAGCCAGATGTTTGGAGAGATAGAGACAAACAAGGCGACTTCAAAACCATTAAACATCTGCACACCATTGTATAGCTGGCTAAATGACAACATATTTTCATTTTGAAACCAAAAACAAGCTGTTAAAACACAAGTCAACTTTAATTAAAACTAGAAATTTTACAACTAATAACATAAAACTATTATATGTGCAACCATTATAGTGGATATACCACATAAACACAAGACATTAAGTCCAATGGTACTTCATGTCATGAAAGCTCCTGTTCACCAGCAGTCTGGGCTGGGAACAGAAACCTTCAGCCATATTTTGCTTCCATGTGTGTGCACCCTCACTGCATAATGAACGTGATCACACAGGTCTTTCTCAGAATGGTGGAACAAATTTGGAGATACTACTAGACTGCCGGGGTCTCACCGCTGGGTATGGCGGTGTCAGCCAGGCAGAGCAATGGGGTGACCGAGCTGAGGGGCTTAGGATGAGAAATAAGTAAAGACAGGACAGCGGGACTTGGAAGGGTTCATCAGTCGATACTGAATGAATGCCACATTTATTTAACAGTCTTCTTTTATACATTTCTTTAGTACTGACCTTAAGCCGCCCTTGAGCCAACTAGCTTTGTTCACGTGTACAGAAAAGAAAAAAATTAGTGAAAGAACTGGTGGGCGGGGTGCACTGACAATATTCTTAATTAAATTTGGCACGAGGGTGTGTAAAGGTTCTTAGTTTAACCTGGAATAAGGGTGTGTCAAGGTTCTTAGTTTAACCTGAAATGAGGGTGTGTCAAGGTTCTGAGTTTAACCTGGAAAGGACAGTAATTATCCTTGAGGAAAGTAGACAATGTCAGGCTCTGATCCAGAAATCAGGCCAACTTTTTCTCTCCTGCATGGCAGCCATGACACTGTAGGAAACAGCTCCCAACACTAGACCTAAGATTTTTGCCCTATTTGTTTCATTTTTTCTGTAAAACCAAATTGTTTTAAAAAGCAAGGTATATCAATAAAAACTCAGTATGTGATTGATACTAATCTTGAGTATGAGCCAAATACAAGAAATAAGACTGTATTGGCCAGATACATTAATTTTAATGCTTCACTATGAATACGAAATATCTGATGAAAATCATAGAAGTAGAGATATCAGAATTTCTTATGAAAACTCACTCTATTCATTAAAATGTTTTATCATAATTTTGTAATCTTATAGTAATGTACTCAAAATAAAGGATTTTGAAGGAATTTAGGCAAACTGACTTCATTTAATATATTTTTCATTTAAGATTTAGACCAAATTTCATCAAACAATTTATTTCAGTGTAATGCATATACTCCTTTATGTTTAAAAGCTCATTTATATAGCCGAGATGTCTTTATTGGCAGAATCTTGTCAAGACTTGAGATTTTATGATGAGTTAATTAAGAAAAAATATCCTGATAAATACATTATCAAGCCTGATAAGTATCACTCACCTAATTACAGAGGCCTCCCTGGTGGCAAATCTATATTGGTAGTTTAATTACTTCAAGGAAAGACAGTCCCCTGGCATCTTCCATATAAACACATTAATGATACCCTACAAGAGAATAATCAGATGTCTATTAAGAGTACAAATAGATAAAGATGTGATTCTTTGTAATTTTTCAACAGTAAATTTGATACCAACTCTTGTCTGTTGAAAACAAAAATTGTCCCATAAATGTTCTATTCAGCTTCAATGAATGTACAAAACTATAGCTGATGATACTTAAAAACTCATGACTGTCTCATCACTGACTCTCAACAGTCCCTTCATATCTAATGTGGTCTCCTAAACATCCAGAAAGTTTTAAGTATCACAAACCAACACAGTTTGGGTAACACAATGGCATAATGAAGTTGGTCTCAGATCAAAGATATATTATACTTTTCTGTGTGTCAAGAAATTTCAAATCAGAGCAAAATCTGTGTGTGTGTGTGTGTGTGTGTGTGTGTGTGTGTGTGTGTGTGTGTGTGTGTCTTTGTATCTGGCTGTGTGTCTATGTGTTTGTGTGTCTATCTCTCCCTCTCTCTCTCTTACAATTCTTTCTTTTTCTCAAAAAAGTACATTAGCAATGAGAAAGACTGACCCTGTCACAAGTTCAAGTCCAGCCTTGGTTACTGAGTAAGACTCTTTTACAAAATAAAAAATAAGAAGAACTGGGTTTATAACTCAGCATCTAGATTCCCTCATCCAAAGTCTAAACTTTTTCTGTTATGAGAATCTTTTGATAGATCTTCACTTACTTAGTCATTAAAATTTAATTTTGTGGTGTTTTGGCTGCCCATGTTCAGTTTAGGATACTGAAGTATATACATGAAAGAGTTGCTTTTGTGACTAATATGTCAAACTCTAGGTATGATATGACTTTATTTCTCTTTATATCATGCACCAGTAGTAACTAAGACATTTATTAGATTAAAACAAATAACAATTAATGAATGTTGTTAGAGTTTTCTTTGTTAAAGTGGACAGAAAGAGGTCTTACTGAAAAAAGAAAGAATCATATCAGGAGTAATAATGGAGTGTTTTTAGGATATAAGCATCCTTAGGATTTTTCTTTCTGCAGCGGCAGAAAAATCCATAACATTTTTCTCAGGATTTGGAATGTACTTTTTAGTGCTATAGCTCTTAGTGGGTACTAAGCTACTACTCTGGACACTGTAAAATTTTAAAGACATTTGAGCAAAGGAACAGCCTCTTCTATATTTCACATGAGTGGTCAAGAAAAAGTAAAAGTAGAAAGAAGGCAAGATAGAAAAAACATATTTTGACTTTGTGATTCATTAGACAACTCCTTTAGTTCAATGCCACCTACACACACACACACACACACACACACACAATGTGACTGTAATTGGCCTGGCATAGATGTCTAACTTGCTGTCTGTGTATATTTTACATGTTTTTGTGTGTCTGCATTTTGTGTCTGAAAGACAAAGTAGTGATTTCAGTGATGAAATGTTGGGATTTTCCCTCATTGGGGAAGAAGACCAGGAATATGATTGTGGACAGACATCTATCCTACCAGCTGAAGGTTGATAGTTGCTCATAACCTATCAGCTGATGGCTGATAACTTATAACTACCAGTTAAGTAACTGATAGGACTAACAGCTGATGGCTGATACCAAAGTTTATTAGAATCACACAGGCTTAACTAATGCATATATATAAATGGTAGCCATAACAGCTGGCCTTGGGAAAAGGAGAGGGAAGGGAAGGTTACCTAAGTTCAAGTAACCACCCTAAGAAGAAAACAAAGAGCACACTCTAAACCCCCACAGAATGGGAGGGCAAGTTAGCAGAATACATGTGGTAGCACATCACAATAAGCAGAAAGGAACATAGAGGACATCATGACCCACAGGTCTCCACAGGCACTGCTGGCTTGAGTCCAGGCATTCCTGGGATGGATCATGTAGCAGTCATGAGTCTACAAGTGACCCTAACAGTGAAAACTAAATAATGGGCATCATTCTTTTTTTCCAAGTTAAGAGTTTATTAAGAAACACATAAATCATAGAAAAATATCTGAAAGAAGTCCATATGACTAGATTCAAGGTATGCAGAGGAATGAATTCTGCCCAAGATTGAGGAAAAGGTCATGAAAAGGAGTCATATACATAAGGTTGAATATGAATAAAAGTTCCTAAGGGACTGTAAGTTGGAGACAAGGGTATTAGGAGAAGGGAGTACTTTGTGTATTTCTGGAAAACCATCAAACATGGATGAGTCATGGAACATACCAGATGTATAGCCAGTTATTTTTATTGTGAAATAGGTACATCATATATATATATATATATATATATATATATATATATATATATATATACATACATACATATATATACATATATACACATATATATACATATATATACACACATATATATATACATATATATATATACACATATATATATATGTATTTTATCACACTCAACACTAGTAGTTTGTACCAATATATAACATGACTTGATTCTCATTTTTTTCCATTTTCCCACCCACTCCGCAACTTCCTATATACATAAGCTTTACGTCCACTTTTTTATTACCATCCCAATTTTTTCTTTTCCCTCATTACTTAGCCCTACCCCATTTCCATTTTTTTAAACTTTTTATTGTACAATATCTAACATACATTTTAGAACTCATTTACATTTTCAGTTTCTCATACCAGAGAAATGATACGGTATTTACATATCTGTGACCAAATTATTTCACTTATGAGTTTGTCCTGAAGATATGTCCATTTGAGTGTGGAAAACAGGTTAGGCAAAACTCTTGGAGACATTGGCTTAGGGAAAAACTTTATGAACAAAACTTCTATAGCATGAGAACTAGCAGAAGGTATCAACAAATGGGACTTCATCCTATTAAAAAGCTTCTGCACAGAAAAAGAAACCACTGGCAGAATGAAAAAACACTCAACAATATGATAAAAAGAAATTTACCAGCTGTTCCACAGAAAAGGGCTACCATCTAGAATATATAAAGAGCTAAAAAAAAAAAATCAAGCCCCCAAATTGAAAGACCCAGTTCAAGAATGGGCATCTGAAATGAACAGACACCTTTCAGAGGAAGAAGTAAAAGCAGCTAAGAAGCACATGAAGAAATGATCAACATGACTGGTCATTTGAGAGATACAGATGAAAACAACTCTAAGATTTCATCTCACTCCACAAAGAATGTCTGCTATCTTGAAATCAACCAGCAACAAATGCTGGAGAGGCTATGAGGAGAAAGGAATTCTTCTCTGCTGTTGGTGGAAATGCAGACTAATGCAACTGCTATGGAGATCAGTGTGGATATTCGTCAAAAAACTAGGATTAGAGGTCCCATTTGACCCTGCTGTTCCTCTGCTTGGGATATACACAAAAGAATTAAAAGATTCACATCACAGTGAGACATGTGCATCTGGATCTATAGAAGATCAGTTTTTGATTGCTAAATCTTGGAAACAACTCAAATGTCCAGCAACTGGAGACTGGATAATGAAGATGTGGTTTTTCTATAACATGGACTATTACTCTGCCATAAAGAATGACAAATTTGAATAATTCATACTCAAATATAGCCAGTTTTTACAAGACTATAGATTTAGAAATTCCACGTTTATTGGCATTTGTTTTGGGGCTATCTTGTTGAGCACAGTGGCTTTAAATTTGTGGAATCTAATGTCAGCTTTGGATGATTTTAAATTTTATTGATATAGTTTAAATATTCATAATGATCATATTATTCATATGGAATTTATTTCTATACCTGATGTTTCTTGATTCCTCTTTTTTCCCCAGGCAGCTGGCAGAACCATTAAGCTCAATCCCCACCCCTCCTCTTTTACCCCCATTCTCCTCTGGCTTTTCAAACTCTCTTCTCTTTCCTATTTACAAAAGGCCCATTTTCATTTTTCTTTTCTCATTTATTTTCATTTTCCTTCCTCCTTCATCCCTTCTGTTCTTCTACTTCTCCTTTTTTGAGTATTTTTTCTTATTTCACAACATCTATTATACATTTTGGTACTTCTTTACACTTTTAGTTTCTTACACCACAAAGACAATATGATATATACACATGCATCTGATTTATTTCACTCAATAGAATAGATTCAAGGTATATTCATTCAGCTGTACTTGTCTCAATTTTATCCATCTTTTATGGTTAAGTAATAATTAATTTTATAGAAAGACCACATGCTTTAATCCATTCATTGGTTAATGGGCATTTGGATTGTTTCCAAGATTTAACTATTGCAACTGTGTTGCTATAAACAGGAATGCCCATATATTGCTGTGTCATGATGCTTTTAATTCTTTTGGGAAGATACCCAGAAAAGTAATTACTAGGTCAAATAGGACTTCTAATCCTAGATTTATGAGGAATTTCCATACTATTTTATAATTATTTTCCCCAACACAATACTTGGTGACAGAATATAGAGTCTATTATTTGATGATATACTGTGATGAAATCAGAATCTGTCTCAATGGACTTGAAGACATTAGCATCACTAATGGCTTATACATTTCTCTTGGACATTTCTGTTTTAAATAATATTGACTTTGACATTTATTGCCCTCACCTACAATTGAATCTCCTTTAAAGTAATAGGAAAAAAATGAAAGATAGGAATCACTTATTGATATGATAACAAGAAAACAAACTGTGAGGTATACTAGCTGAAGCTAGCTGAAGAAAATGAGCTAGAGAATTAGGAGTGTTCACAAGATGAAATAATCATCATAATGCAAGATTTAAATAAAAACATAGATTAAATAACAACTTAAAAAAGCACATTTTCCTTCGTCAGACTGGGAACACTAATTTTCAGTCTTTGGATCTATGGAGTTTGCCCAATCCGATTACATGATAGAGAAATGTGTGACTACTATTTGGACATTTCATGGATTTTGTAGCATACTTTCATACTTCTAGGGCTTTATATTTTTCTAGTCATCTCTGAATTGAAATGTATTTTGAAATCAAATATCTAATTCTTAAATGAAAAGTTCATTTTAAAAAGAAAATATTCATATTATGTTATATATTACTTAAAATTGAAATTAAGAAGCTAAACCAATTAGATACGTTTCACTATTTTGCATATTAACAACTTAAATATGTGCCATCAAATGCTTGTCTGACTTTTCTTTCTTTTTCCATTTCACCTGCTACTTCTTGTCTTCAGTGATCATCTTTCTTGATTCCAGTTTGGCTTCGAGTTATTTGAGGCCATATTCTGGAAATTATTTGGCTGATTGTGTTAATTTTGGATGAACTTATTTTTACATGAGAGTAACTTATCCCAGGAATTGAAAATTGAGAGAACCTAGAGCATGTTCATAGTATGTTTTCATCTGTTGTGACCATTCTGTGTTGACTTTTCTCCTGGAGACACTAGTTATACAACCCACCCAACCCAGCAGGGAATTCTTGCTTCAAACCACCCTTCATCACAGGTAGATGGAGTACATGTATGTTACAGAGGGTATGCTTTGTTGTGCCTCTATCATCTGAACCTCTGGAGAACTCTCAGAGAGGCCGGATCCCTGAAGTGTGTTATTATCTTGGTGCTTATTGTTTTATGTATTCTCATTTTTTGTGGAATAAAGCCATTCTAAGTGGCCTTGATACTATTATCTATTGTATGCTGAATTCCTATATAGATTTTCTTTTTAAGAAATATTTAAATATTGTGGCAATTGAAAAGCTTCAAAGAACTCACTCAAGACAATGTAAAATGCTCAGAAAGTAAACAAGATCAGTTTCACAATTTCCAAAATATAATAGAGGAAAAAACATCACAGTCATATTTATATCGAAATATTGCTGTCACAATGCAATAAAATGCACAGGAAGAAATAATAACAACAATTGAGACCCTGAAAGTCTCCATAGCCCACATGTTAAAGGTTTGGTCTCTAGAATGGTGCTGTTGGAAGGGAGTAGAATCTTGATGATACAGAGTCTAGAAAGAGTCACTTATACTGTTCAAGATGTGCCCTTGAAAGTTCACGTTATTGGGGTATACTTTGGCAAAGGAATTTATGGGATCCTACATTTTTGCCTTTTTACCATTTCCAGGCTGTCTATGGCCATATCACCCTGAACGAGCTCGATCGCGCCTGATCTTGGAAGCTAAGCAGGGTCAGGCCTGGCTAGTACTTGGATGGGAGACCATTTCTGAGCAATACGATGAGATGAGCAGTTTTCTCCTTCATATACTCCCACCATGGTGTGCCATCTTCCCATAGGTTTAAAGGGACACAGCCAGTCAGCCAATCAGTAAGTGGAATCTCCAAAACTAATTAAAGTAAAAGTTTGTATAAGATAATTATCTCAGGTGTTCTTCATGTAACAGAAAGCTGAGTAACACAAATACTTAGTAATAATTTTATCTTAATCTTATGTTTCCTTTTGGAATAATTTGATTTAGTGGTAGTAAGTAATCACTGTTTTTGAAATTTGTCGAAGAAAATGAAGTTAAGTATTAGTATTGAATTTATTCTTTTTTCTAAATCTTATATATTTTAATCATTATTTCCATAAGATATTATCATTTCTTATAACCTATATTCACAATTTAGATTCATCTACTCACATTTTGCTACACTCCACGAACAGATAAATTCATCATCCTATTTGATGATCATTGTCAAAATAAGAAAAGAACCCCACATTGTTTTAAGAAGACTCCCTGAGTAGATTTAAAATTTTTCCCAGGTCAAACTATCTCTAAAAGTCTCTACCATTTGCAGATCAGCTATAATCAGTCAGAATATCTCCTGCCAAGAGAAAAATTAAGTTATTATACTTTTTAGAGTTGGGGAAAATGACTTTAAAAAGCAACTGCTATTAAAAAATAGAAATTTTAATTGTCAAGAGCATAAAGGAAAACAGAAATTAAAATTTAGAAAACACTAGTTCTTGACTTTTCAATTTCTGGCGAAATCTCAAGCGACAGTAACTTCTTAAAATGATACATATTCTGCATAAATTGCAGCTGTCCATTCACATTTATGTTAGCCTAGTCTGTGCTGTTGTTACATTAATCAACTTTTCCAATATGATTAAAATTCAATTTAATCCTTCCTGTTTGTTTCCTACTTGCCTAAGGATAAAATTCTAACAAGAAATCTATCTTAGGAATGTAAAAAGAACATTCTGGCCTAATTTAAATCTTAGGCTCCTTGTCCTTAGTAGTCAAGGTTTCTGTTGTTGCTTTTGTTGTTGCTGTCATTATTTTGTTTTGTTTTGTTTTTTGAGACAGGGTCTTGCTTTGTAGTTCAGGCTAGCCCTGAGCACAATGTGTATCCCAGGCAGGCCTGGAAATCAGAGTAATCCTCCTTTCTCTGCCTCCTGAGTGCTGGGATTACAGGCATGGAATGCGGTACTGATTGCTGGTGGGTATGAGTCTCCATGCTCGGTATTATGGTATGTGGTTACCAGTGGATTGAACCCTGAGTCTTTGCGCTTTCAAGGCAGGCCCTGAACCACTGAACTAAATCCCAGCCCCTTAAAGGGTTATTCTTAATTCACATTCAACTTCTTCTAGGGAAGATCCCATGATTTCACCTTTGCCTGTTATTCTTTTGAAAATAAAAATTTATACTTGCATCTACCTGATAATCTTTTATTTAATATAATTTTAGTTTCTTTGGTACCTTTCCAACTCTAGTTATGCCAGATCTCTAGTGTATACCAAAATTGAGCTTATTGAAATAAAAAACTACACAAATAAAAATATCTAAAACAAATGTTAATTTATTTAAATTGCAAATATGAGTACTAATTATGATAATTTATATTTTCCCTGTCCAGTATTTGATTTTTATTACTTAAAAATCAACAGTAATATTTATTATTCAAAGTAACTACTAATACAGATTCCATTAAATATTTTGAAGTGTTTGTTTTATTCATAGGAACATTGATACTGGTAGATTGTAATGGTTTTTCTAGTGGTCACTGACCATAGTCCATGGATAGTCCATGCAGAAAAAAAAAGCCTTTGTACATTTTTGTCAAGGATAAAATTAAAAGTGCTTGAGAGGCCTGGAATTCCCATCAGAGCAACAAGGTATGCACTGGCACTGGGACTGGCATTGGGAAGGCCAATGCTGAGTGGCTCTGCCCCACCTGAACTGTGTTTACAGTCGTTCTCAAGAAACCATTGTATAAGACTCAGAGCCAGAATCTGCATTTGTGTAATTAGTTTGGAGTTGCTGGGACCTAGGTAGGGTTTTAAGGATCAATGATATCAGGAGGAAGACCCAGAAAATTTCTTAAGCATTCTAAATATTAGAATTAAAAATACCTGTAGCAAGCAATTTACAGATATTAACCCAGAAGTTAATCCAAAAATACTAATAGTAGCAAAATAAAAAAAATCAAACTGAGAAAAAAATCCAAATAAGACCCAAACCCGGACCACCCTGAAACACAATCACCTGGGCCCCTGACCTAGCAACAAAAGAGCATCTGGAAAAAATGAAACCAGAAATAATCTCTCATATAACAGCACAGATGATGATCAGGGTGAATGACACAAATAGAATATAGAGAACCTCAGGAATATGATGGAATCCCAGCATTGAAAAGAAATGGAATCCAATAAAGAGATTCAAACAAAAATCCAATAGACTGAAAACTCCAATGAAAGCTTATGCAGCAGAGCTAGTGAATCAAAAGACAGAATTTCAGAAATAGAAGACAGGATTGCAGTAATTGACCAGGAAAGGAAATAGTTCTTAAAAATAGTAAATGGTCATGAGAAATCAATCCAGCAGCTGCTAGATGATAAAAAGAAGAGAAATTTAAGACTGAATAGAGTCAACCTAAGAAATAAGAGAAATTACAAATGACATTTAAAAAATTCACAGATGTACTTAGTGGCAGAAAACTTCCCAAGCAAGATGAAAGAATTTGACACACAAAAAAGTGAAGCACACAGGATTCCAACTAATTATGATCAAAAACAAATCCACATATAGGCATGTGTATAATAGTCACAATACCAGAATCTTAAAAATAATGAAATATTGAAATTAGGTAGAGAAAAGAAACAGATTATATACAAAAGAAAGCCCATCAGATATACAGAAGACTTTTTAACACAAACTCTCAAGTGAAGGAGAGCCTGGAGTAAAGTATTTCAAGCCTTAAAAGAAAACAAATTTCAACCTAGACTGATATATCCTGTAAGACTGTGCTTCAAAATCGATTGAGGAAAAAGATATTTTCACAACAAAGAACACCTGAGAAACTTCACATATACCAAACCTGTATTATAAAAAAATCCTAAACAATATCCTAGAAAAAGACAGTGAAACTCACAACTCCATGAAATCTAACAGAATGAAGTCACTAGAAAAGACAAGAAATTAAATAGTAAGGACAATAATAAAATAAACAACTACAGAAAAATATGACAAGTACAAGTTAACACATACCAGTTATTACTATCAATGTTAATGGCCTATATTCACCAATTAAAAGAAATGGACTGGCAGAACACATAAAGAAGCAAGAAACAACAATATGCTGTATTCAAGAAACACACTTATTTGAAAAATGGACTCCCTGTATTGAAGTTGAAGGGATGGAAAACAATTCTCCATGTGATAGGAAACCAGAAAAAAATAGGAGTGACTATTTTATTTTCAAGCAAAGGTGACATCAAACCAAAACTAATTAAGAGAGACAAAGAAGGTCATTACATTCCCATACAGGAAACAATACAAGAGGAAGAAATGACATTCCAGTTCATTATTGAGTTGCACTGTCAAATTTGTGCATGAAAATTCATCTCCTCATCCAGTCATTTACTATTCCATGAACTGTGGTAACATGAATTCCACCATTAGGCTGCTCAATAGATTTTCCTCCCAATACAAATGGTTTTGAAAATTTAAATTATTAAAATAAAAACTTCTTTGCCGGGCCGGGGAGTTAGCTCAGTGGTTCCGGCGCCTGTCTTGCAAGCTCAAGGGCCCGGGTTCGATTCCCCGGTAACCATGTAACAATACTGGGTGTGGAGACCCACACCCAGCAGCAACCAGTACCACATACCACAGTGCCGGGTGTGGTGGCTCATGCCTGTAATCCCAGCACTCGGGAGGCAGAGGCAGGAGGATTGTGATGTGAGTTTGAGGCTGAGCTCAGGGCCAGCCTGAACCACAAAAGCGAGACCCTGTCTCAAAAAACCTAAAAAAAAAAACCTATTCTTTGCCTAACAGGTCTTTGTTTAAAAATATATATAGATAAGTTGGTCAGTGTATGTTTGAACTAGTAATATCCTTCACAAAAATGATATTCACTCAAAACAAATCAAGAATTACTAGTACTAACATTCGTGCCCTCTTTCAAGCCTACTACAAATCTTTTCAGTATTTGCTTATCTGAGGCTCAAGTCACAGCCATTTATTTTTGTTTGGTGACTCTTCAAATGGAATAAGAAAGTTCAAACCAGGGCCGGGGAGTTAGCTCAGTGGTTCCGGCGCCTGTCTTGCAAGCGCAAGGGCCCGGTTCGATTCCCCGGTAACCACATAACAATACTGGGTGTGGAGACTCACGCCCAGCAGCAACCAGTACCACATACCACAGTGCCGGGCGTGGTGGCTCACGCCTGTAATCCCAGCACTCTGGAGGCAGAGGCAGGAGGATTGCTGTGATGTGAGTTGGAGGCTGAGCTCAGGGCCAGCCTGAACCACAAAGCAAGACCCTGTCTCAAAAAACCTAAAAAAAAAAAAAAAAGAAAGTTCAAACCACAAAGTCAAACTTACCATTTTCAATTACCACAAAACTCTTCTGATGACTCCAAAGTGATTAAATATCCCATGTATGTAGGTGTGTTCCCCACTCTGTACACTCGGTAGCCCCATCTTTCTGTCTTTTGCCAAAATCAAATATAAAGTCTTACTTCACAATTAATGGAAACATACAAGCCAACAAGCAAAAGATACTTCTTGTTTTACTATGCCCATCATGCCCATCACATACATCATTTCTAATAATGTTCTATTTAACTTCCTTTGTGGATGAAGTATTGATACCCAGCAAAATTTAAACAGAAATACCAAAGGGCACTTTGCAAAGAATAAGAATCTAGTGGACTTGATGGAGAAAACCATGCAGAGCTATTATTTTTTTGTATCCTTTGGAGCCTAAAGTTGCAGCAGGTTAACCCAATCCACAATTGGAAAAGAAGATTATGGTCACCAGGAAGAACAATGGGAATACCTGAGGACTACGAGGGCCAGTGAAGATATTACCTAACTCTTCAACACCTATTGCTACCTCAGCCCTCAGTACCACAGAAGACTGTCAGGAAAAACTGATGCTTCAGAGTTACACCGATAAAGCTTCAGGACTCAATGAAGGTGAAGGAAAGATTAAAAAAAAAGAAACAAACAAACAAACAAACAAAAATGTATTAAGCATGTCTCATGTCTTTTCTTTGATGAAACCTACCTAATTCCCATGATCTCCTTTACTACGCCTATTTCTCTAATATATTTTAAGGTGTTTTCCTTCCCGGATTAACAATTAGCCTCACATTCTGTTATGATTATAGTTAACCTGGGAACATGCCTTTTGTGACCTTAGATGTAAATTATTCTATACTAAATATGGACTCTGAGCAAGAGAAAATAAAGGACTTCACCCCACCTCCTTTCACTTTTTTACTCACTTTATTATACTTTCATCACACTGGCCTCTTATGGTTTTAGGATATTCTATGCTTTTTTCAAGATTATGTTTTTCTTTAAGCAGACTCATTTGTTTTGACCTCTTTACATGCACAGTGTTTTATTATTCAAATTTCACTTCCAATATCACATTTTTGGAAATGAATTTTCCAATTATTCTATTGTAATAAATATCTTCCTCAACTCATTACATATTCATACACAAGATGCACATGCCTACATGTACAGAGAGTTACTCTTTTCTTTCTTTCTGGTTTTTATAATAGTAGAATTTACATTTTCAGTCCTAAAGGTCTAAAAATTAAGTGTAGCTCAATGTAATACAGAAATAATTGAAGATCTTTCTTGTTTTCATTTTATAACTCATGCTGTTTAAAATCATTTCACATATTGCTTAATGGCTAAGTCTCCTGTATGTGGACTGTTGAATTATACCTTTTGCTTACTTCTCTTACTCTTTGTCTTCTTTGTATTTCTCATTTATTTGTGAAGTCTAGTAATATATCACAAACACTCTTTTTATGCCTTTTATATGTATAATATATATTTTACTTGAATTTTAAAAAGATTTAGTTTTGTTAAACAAATAATTTGAATTATTTGTGTGAAATCCACCTGTTGTCTTTTCTAACATGCTGATGCCTTGAAGTTATTTTCATCACATTATTTTTGAAAACTTGGATCAGAGGTTTCATTTGACAAGGCCACTCCCCTTCTGGCAATGTTCCCAAGAATTGAAAGCATCCTACCCCAGAGATATATCCACATCACTGCTTATAACAGAACAATATATAATCTTTTAATCTTGGAAAAAATCCAAGTTGCCATCAATCAAGAAGGGATAAAACACACCTGTTTCTCTATACAATGGAGTTCTACTCAGTCATAAATAAGGGTAAACTTTAGTGATTTCTAGCTAAATGAATGTTTTAGGTGAAATAAATCCAACGCATATATGTAAATATTTCATTAATGTTATGTGATAAAAAACTGAAAATATATATAGGCACCAAAATGTATGATAGATATTGTGAAAAAGGAAGAAATTGGTCATAATAATGTTTCATGCAAAAAAGATATAGTCTTCTTAGGAGATGAGCTGAGGGATAGATCAACAACTTAAAATATATTCTAACACCATGATACATAGGATATTTACCATACTCTCTAATTATTTTGTAATGAAATTTTATTTTTTCATGTGTTTTTGTACTTTCTTAGTATTTGCTTATATTGTATTAAAATAAATTTTTACCTGACACTCATATTTTTATAATGTAGTGTAACATAATTTAGGGTGTTGTGTTAAATTAACTGATTAAATTTGTTGCAACAGACATTGTTGATAAACTTTCTGTTGTACTGATATACTCTTTGTGATAAATATCATTAGTTTTCATAAATTTACCTTCAAAATAAATCCCCACATATAACTTTTTCTGCAGAATTTTTCAGATTAAAGTTATATAAATTATGCCACATAAAATAGAATAGTTTGAAATAATAAATGTGTTTTATCATTATCTTAAATACTTGTGAATTATATACTTGCTTTTTTTGTTTTGTTTTGTTTTCTGTGATTTGGAAAAAATTGAACTTTTGAACTCTTGAAATATTTGAGTTTTTTCATCACCTTGATAAAATTGTTCCTTTTTCTTTCATCTTTTGAAGGTTATTGTTATTGCTGTGAACTGGCATCAGGGCTTTGTGCCTGGTAAACACACAGTCTAGCTCTGTAACCTACATGCTCAAACTAAAATTATCCTTTAATGAATTTTTAAAAAATAACTCTTCCTATATGTCCCTTCAAATAAGTATAGAGGAGAGATGAGCTACCCAAGCTATTTTCAGACTTCTCTTCATTGAGATTGATATTTTTCTTTCCAACGGATGTTCAACATGAACTCTAAACATTAAGGTCAACAAATATAAAACAAGAAAATAGCCATCCGGTTATAACATCAACATCATGAGTGACTGCAAAATATTGTGGATTCTATGTCATCTAGTCATCATGTCACAGTGCCAGGAGATGTTAACTCTTACACTTTAATTATACTTGTTGTCTGTCTTATAACACTACAGAGCATAAATGAAGTAATCATTCATTTTATCTATGTCTTCTGTCTTCAAATTATTACCAAGGAGTAGGATCCAGTCTTACTTAGTGTTAAATGTAATTCAGAGCACAGATCTTCACACAGTATTTTTAACTCTGTTAAATGTGTGAGCAAATTAATGAAAAATTAAGAAATTTATGCTCACCTGTGAACGTTTGTTAACGAAAATTGGAAACATTTCTAAACCTCCTAGAAAATTTGGCTGAATGATTTTTTTTATTTAAATCTTTATTGGTACATTAAATATACACATCATGACTGCACTCCACAATGGGGATTTGTACCAGTATAAGACATAACTTAATTCTCACTTTTTCCCATAGCCCTACCCACCCTACCGCCCCCCCCATATATATAAAATTTTTTCCTTACTTTTTTGGTATAATCTCATTATATGACTTTTTAAATTGATTTTATTGGTACCTTTTATATACACATTATGATCACATTCAGCATTGAGGGTTTGTACCAGTACATGACATATCTGGAGGTTTGCCAACAGCATTTTTTAAACTGAAAACTAAAGTTGTCCTTAAACCTTACACAAATTAATTTGCATATCAAAATATAAAATATTAAAACACTCCTGCTGGTAGCTAATACTGATTTAAAATGACATAGTTTCTCCTATGTGAATATAAAATCTGCACAAGTATGAAATTTACTCTGAAATAAAATCCGAAAGCGCCGGGGTTTTAGCTCAGTGGTTCCGGTGCCTGTCTTGCAAGCGCAAGAACCCAGGTTCGATCCCTGGTAACCACATAACAATAATGGGAGTGGAGACTCACGCCCAGCAGCAACCAGTACCACATACCACAGTGACAGGCATGGTGGCTCACGCCTGTAATCCCAGCACTCGGGAGGCAGAGGCAGGAGGATTGTTGTGATGTGAGTTGGAGGCTGAGCGCAGCGCCAGCCTGAACCACAAAGCGAGACCCCGTCTCAAAAAAAACCTTAAACAAAAAAAGTAATAAAATCCAAAAAACAAGTTGGCAGGAAGAGAGAACTCATCAACAATCTAGTTTTTCTTTGCTTAGTCATTGGCACTTTGTGGTTTAAAATAAAGTGAATGAAACTAATTTGATATTTTTTTTAATATCTTGACTCTCTCAAAATTAGTCTCAGAATATTACAAGTTATGAAATGTGGACATAGGTGATTTATAAGGCACCAGGAGGAAATATTCATAATCATCAAACCAATAAGTTGAGGATCATCTAGCAGACTTTTCACAAATGTATTTGCACAGTCATCATTCAAATTATAATTATTCCACTGCTAAGCCTTTTTCCTATAACAAGTAATCAATCTTTTGTAGATAATTTAAATATTTAACAATAAAACATTTTGCGAATCACTTATCAATCATGAGTCTGGAATATTTGTTTCAATTTTTCATTGTGATAGTTAGACTAATCAAATGAAATAATAACCTGTGTCCGGTTAGTCCTTGCAAAGGTCAAATGAAACAAAATTAGTAAATAAGGATTTCTGAGAGCCACTTGGTCTCATGTTTCAGTCACAGAGTAATCCACTATCATTTAATTCACCTAATTACCTTTGACCTTGATTTTTCGCTGTATGTGTAGACTACATACATCTGATTCACCCTTGTTTCCTCAACTTTATCTTTTGGACCAGTTTGTCCATATCAGGTTAATAATATTTTTTAAATGTTTAGAAATTGTATGTTCCTATTTTTAATTCTATATTACATTTTAAGTGCCAATTACTTTTCATTTTAACAGGTTAGATATTTGCAAAATCATTGGAAAGGGAAAGATTTTTTTTTCTAAACTTGGCTAGAAATAGTATGTATGCACCTATAAAAAAGCAATTCTCATCCCAGATTGAACCTGGGCTTCCCTCAATTCATGGTTTCAAGCAGCCTGCCTTACCTATTGATTTTTTTTCCCTGGAGCTAGCTAATCAAATCTTTTCATTCTGGTCTTCAAATCCTCTGGCCGATGTGCATCATCCTGAATTCTCTTTTATTTCTTTGTCTCTTTGAACAGTTTCTTAGTCGCTTCCTTGATTTTCCAGCCTCACTTCAAAACTGTGTGCATTTTCCCCTCTTCACAAAAACATCATCTCGGTTCAATTATTTGGTTAAAAAACTTAACAATGTCTGAAAATACTAACATCTGGGGATAAATATGCCATTTAAGCAACACTGGGGCCTACATCAATGGGAGGAAATATTGAAAATACTTTTTCAAAGTTTTAGCTTCTATTCTGCATCGTGAGAACTATTCTCCAGGTTCCCCTGGATTCTGGAAGAAAAAATGGCAATAAAGTTCTACCAAAGACAATGGGTTTTAGAGTCATACAAGCCAATGTTTTAATCCCTGTTCTATTGCTTAAGATTCAGGTGTGCTTTAGCAAAGTTCTTCTCACTGTTCTCTAAGAGTAAAATCATAGCTGTAATGTAGGTAAACAGGAATGGAATTTACAATCTCATTATTATTAATGAAGGTATCAGTATATCAATTTGTTCAAAAGAAAATCCAGGCACACAAATGGTATACACATACATAAACACACACACACGCACACACACACACACACACACATGCATGAACTTTATGTATACACTTACACTAACTACATGCATATACTAGGCACATGCCTTTGGAATATTGAACAGTTGATTTCTCCATATCCAATTATTATTTACTCTTTCTAAAAATTGACTTTTTAGTATTTTTGAGAATATTTTCAGATCCTAAAATGAACGGATTTCATTTTAATGACTGAACTTAAGTATAAAAGGTGAAGCTGAAATGAAATACTACTAAATCCACTTCCAATTTTCCATCAAAAAAGTTGTGTCTGCTGCTCATGAGAGGATGCTTTGAAAATTCATAATTTTACCTATTCATTTTTGTCATGTAGAGTAATATGTTTGGCTACACTTTTAACAAACACTTTACAATCTATATAACTATCAAGGTGATGTTTAGATAAATAAATGGTTGTACCAATTTAGGTTTTCTGATTTCTGAATACATTGCTGGGAACATAATACATCAAGTCACAAAATCCCAACAAATTACACACATTCATCATTAATAGCAAATGATGTTCTATTTAGTGAGAGTTTGAAAATACTACCCTGAATACTGGAACAAAAATACCTTTTTTTGTTTGGGCTGGGTTTTGGATCCTTTGAGATGGTCTTTCTGCGCAGTCCAGGCTGTAGACTGGCTGTGAAGCTGCTATGTAGTCTCCGATGGTCAAGAAATCATGACTCTCCTACCTCAGCCTCCTCAATGCCGGGACCACCAACATGGGTCACCGCACCAAGCTCCTAAAAAGTATCTTTTGTAGGATACACAAACGTGGAGCAACTGATTAAAAGATATTAGACAGTGTTGAACTGTATAGTAGCCCTGTAAGACTAGAAAATAACCAAAATTAAGAAAGCCTTCCAATTTACATTGAAAATATTTTACTACAAAGGAATATCCTTCCCCCACACAGTTTAGCTTAGCTTCTCTGTTATCTATTCTAAGGCCAGAGGCTTCATTCCCATTCTCTACTCACAGATGTTTCTCTGAACTGCCTGGCTTCTCTGATGAGTAGGGAGGGAGCTAAGCAAAGGTGAGCTGAGTTGCTCTCTTTCTTCAAGAATCTTGCTTCGTGACCTACCCTCAGCCTGATCTCCATCTAACTCCTTAATTTTAATTTCTGTTGCTTTGGCAAAGTCCTTAGATTTCTCTGATCTCCAATTATGTTACCCATGTATGATACTAATGGGTACTCTGCGGACTTCAGATGGCCTAACACTTATCTAATAAGTTAGCTATTCAATTCTTGAAAATTAACAAATCACTACTCAGATGCAATGTGTTATTACTTTTTTTGAGCCCAACCACCTCATTAAAATCACTCATTAAATATATTTAGGGCATTTTCTCTCAGTGATTTATATTATAAGAGTGTTAATGCATTGTATTTGATTTTTATCTCATTTACATATGACTATAAGTTTTTTATTAGTTGCTGAGTGATTGGTTCATTTAGGGAATATTCCACGGAGTTCCACTTAGAAAAATAGTAAATATCTCTCTGACCAACACATTGCCTCTTGAGCCATTGTAAACTAATGCTATTATTCAATGAAAACTAAACATCAAATCCCAGAAGACTTGAGGGTAGAATAACAGTGGCGGGGAGTCTACGTTGAATAATTTTTGTTTGGATGAGCACTCAGGCAAAGGAATATGTCTGAAGTCACAAATGTTCTGCATAGTACATGCATGGAGACATAAGGTCTAAGCTACCAGCTCTGGCCAATAAGAGAGCTGGTCTTGAGTCAACTAAGGCAAAGTGCTCAGAGCTTTCTCCAAAAGCTGTATATCTTCTTCTCCAAGGACGTGGGATTCTAAATGTGCTCCATAAAATATCCCCATAGATATTAATGGAAATGTTATATGAATTATACTGAACTTTTGTATTTAGGCCACTGAGAATTGAGGAGACTTTGATCTTATACCATAGTTTAGCTTGAGTTTTAGAAAGAAGATGAACTTATATTGGAACACTGTGAATTGGAGTAGCTTTTATCCTCTCCAAGGCTCGATGACTAGTAAAGCCTACCATGCAAAGATCTTAAAGAGGACCTAGAATAAAATAGATGCCCACTAACAGGTAGTTATGGTGATGACAAACACTAGGTTTCTCTGCTTCTAGTCTTGCTACAGTTCCTGCTGAAAAGAAAGGAAGGAAAGTTCACTTGGCTCTCAATGCAGAGCTCATAATTCAGGGCTCTCTGTGATATTTAAATGACTAGCTGGAAAACTTCAACTGTCACCTGCAACTTCTAGTGAAAGAATGAGTGACCAATGACTTTCTGCTACCTCTTTGTCCTTCTTTATAATGACCTGTTATTAATCATTGTTCTCAGGATGTCTTCCTAGAGGAAGTCCATGGTCAACATGAATTTTCACATATATTTATGTGTAAAGTCATTTGAGTGCTTAATGAGCACACATAGATAATATGTCAGAAAACAAACTCATGCCTGGGCTGGCATACCTTCAGGCACATGGTTTGTACTGACTTAACCTTCAAAGACCTTGGTGACTAATTAATACATTATAATTTTATTTCCCCCTGAGACTTTTATTATTTTAACCTTTTATAGAAATATATTGCTTTATCACAAAACATAATTAATAAAAACATGCAAAATACAAAATATGTAGGTGGGAAGAAAATTTCTCTGCTACCACAGGAAATTTCAGGTGGTCCTAATATAATCTATACATAATTATTATGTAAAATATCTTATAACTGCATCTGTGTAGGGTACTATAAAAGTAATATTCAAGCAAAGACAGTATCGCATGAGTGTTCACACTAAAATCAAAAGTATGTCAGTTATATACAGTTCTTTATAGAATGGGCACTCTGGAGTATAAAGAAAAATGCCTATAATCAATTTGCTTCTCCACAAACCATACTTTTTTTTAAAGTCAAATCTTCATTGGTACATTATGAATACACATCATCATCACATTCAACTTCTAGAGTTTGTACCACAATATGACAAGGCTTGATTCTCATTTTTCACCTTCCCCACCCACCCTGCAACTCACCACCCCTACAAACGTAGCTTTGTTTCCTTTTTTATTAGTATCACATTCTTTTCCTCTTTTAACTTACCCTTATGCCTGCCTTCTTTCCTTTTAAATATTTTCTATTTCACAATATCAACTATACATACTCAATATAAACAATATCATACTCATACTCAACTATACATACAACTCATTTACATCTTCATTTCCTCATACAAGAGAAAAGATATGATATTTATTTCACTTATGAAGATGTCCTCAAGGTACATCCATTTGAGTATGAATGACTGGAATATTATCCAATATTACTCAATATTATCCAATGACTGGATAATATCCAATATTATCATTTTTAATAGCAGAATAATACTCCATTCTATAAAAGAACCACATCTTCTTTACCCAGTCTCCTGTTGATGGATATTTGGGTTGTTTCCAAGATTTAGCAATCACAGACTGAGCTGTTATAAACATAGGTGAACATACGTTGCTGTGATATGACTCTTTTAATTCTTCTGTGTAAATACCCAGCAGAAAATGGCCAGGTCAAATGGGACCTTCAATCCTAGTTTTGGAGGAATTTCCACACTGATCTCCACAGAAGTTGTATGAGTCCACACTTCCACCAACAGTGGAGAGGGGTTCCTTTTTCTCCACAGCCTCTCCAACATATGTTGCTGGCTAATTCTTAAATAGCAGCCATTCTTTGAGGAGGGAGATGAAATCTCAGTGTTGTTTTAATTTGCCTCTCTCGAATGACAAGTGATGTTGAGCATTTCTTCATATACTTCTTAGCTGCTCTTTCTTCTTCCTCTGCTAAGTATCTATTCATTTCAGATGCCCATTTTTGAATTGGGTCTTTAAATTTGGGTGAGCTGATTTTTTTTAAGCTCTTTATATATTCTAGATAGTAACCCTTTGTCTGAGAAACAGCTGGTAAATATTTGTTGCCATATTGTTGGTTGTCTTTTCACTCTGTTCTTAATGAGATAAGTGTGTTCCAGATGCTACCACATCCCTCACTGCACTTTAATTTACACTCAATCATTCTCAGAAAACCAATATTCAAAAATCAAGTAAATTGTACTACTACATTCAAGATATAGGAAGATAAAAATATGTTTACCTTTAAACACATACTCAGGTTGCATCATTAATATTTGGCCTTGCTTACAAATTCCTCTTATGGCCATATAAAATAAAATGTGTCCAGAATAAAATAGAATTGAGCACGTCATAGAGGTTATTTAGCCAGTATTTCTTTACATCATTTCTATTTATAGAGATCAACTGTTTGTTCTGTCTCATTATAATTTTGTGAATTTTCAAATTCATTTCAACACAACATCCTCCCTCCCTCCCAACCTTCTTGCATCCCTCCTTCCTTGCCTCTCTGCACCTCTCTCTCTTTCCTTCTTTTTTTTGAGACAGGGTCTCACTGTAGTTCAGGCTGGTCCTGAACTTAGCCTCAAGCTCATAGCAGTCTTCATGCCTCTTCCCACCAAGTGCTGGGATTACAGGTTTGGGCCTCCACACCCTGCACTGTGGTGTGTGGTTCTGATTGCTGGTGGGCAGGCATGAGTCACCATGCCTAGCATTGTCATGTGTGGATAGAACCTGAGCCCTTGGGCTTGCAAGGCAGGCGCAGGAACCACTGAGCTAAATCCTCAGTACCACCTCTTTTCCTTCTTTCTTCCCATTCCTACTTCCTTTTTTCCAGTCCTGCTTGCTCTTGATCTTGCTTTCTTTCTGACCTTTTCATTTCCTCATTTCTTTTTCTTCTTCCACTATTCTAATTTTCTTTTCTATCTTCTGTCACCCCTTTCTTCTTTTCTACCTATCTATCCCTGTATCACTCCCTCCTTCCTGCTTTCTTGCTAACTGATATTTATCTAAACATTTCAAAGTCTATGTCTACACAGAAACCTGTGTAGCAGATTACTACTGTTTTCATCAAAATTATAAAAGCCTCGCAGTGAATATTTTTTTCATTAAGTAAGTATATAAATATACTATCATACAGCTAGATAGAGAGATTATTCAATGATAAAAATAAATGAGCAACTGAATAGGGAAAAGACATGGAATAAATTTAAATATATACCACTAAGTGAAAGAATCCAATCCTAAAAGACAATATATTATCTGATTCCAGTTGCATGACATTTAGGGAGAAAACAATTATGGACAATGGTAATAAAAAGACCAGTGATTGCATGGTTTAGAGAATGAGTGAAGGAAGTATGTGGAACAGGGTGGGGTAACTACTCTTCACAGTGCTGCCACAGAAGGTAGATATCTACATGCATTCATCCAGGCACTGAGAATGCCCAATACTAAGGAAGTCCGAATGTCCCAGTGAACCTCCAGTGATTATGATGTGTCTATGTAGTTCCCAGTTTTAGTAAATGTACCACTCTGGTCTGTAATGCTGAGGAATGACCCTGAAAATGTGAGAACCGGTGTATTAAGAAATATTTCTACATTTTCCGTCTCCATTTTGGTATGAATCTAGAGTTCCTCCTAAATCAATCTTATTTTTCAAATGCCCATCACAAAACAATGTGCTGCAATTCCAATTATAACAACTGTAGGAAATATCTAGAGTGGAAAATTTACAGAGAGACAAAGCTGACAATGAACATACTAAGGACCAAAGAGAAATAGGATGGAAGGATTTTACCTGATCAATACAAACTTTCTGTTTGGATAATAAAACTTTCTATAAGTAGGAGATAGTGAAGTCATTCAATATGGTGCACATAACTAGCTTCACTGTATGGCGTTCTTAGACCTGGTTATCAAATTAAACATATATATATAATATTATATATTTTATTATATATATAATATTATATATTTTATTATATATAATATGTATTTCAGTAAAAATCTAAATATTGGAAAAGTACCTTAAAATAGAAAAAGTACTGAAATTTTTTGTTAATAATTAAAAATTATGATGTCTAGAATCAAAACCTAAGACAGATTATTGAACTTGAATATCATTGCTTTGCATCTACATTTCTAAGCTTTTTGAAAATTCTTGCAGTGCAGTCTTTCGGCCATGTTTCCAGTGACATTACATGTTGTACATGCTTGAAGTAGATCTCAATAAGATAGTTTGTGAATTCTTTCTTTACTTTAATCGTTTCTGCGGCTCTCCTTCTCTATGATCTAATGTTGAATTGGAAATGCAAGGCCAAGTGTGGAATTCTTCCTAGCAACCAAATATCTACATGTAGCTCTGCCCCTCGGTGCTACGTCATATCTAACAGACAGTTTTTCACTGATAGAGTCTTTAGATCCCCTGAGAAACAAACACCATCTTTGCTCCATTGTTTGCTTTAGCACACTGTTAGAGAACAACTGCATGCATGTTGGGGTATCATTTTCACTTGGGATGGGAATTTAAATAATTTAATAATTTAAATAATTTGTTATCTCAAAAATTCTATTAAAAGCTTTGATTCAGTACAACTGGTGTTGGAAAAAAGTTGTGTCTCATTATCTTGGTCTTTTTGCTAATTAAGAATTCTAATTAGTCTAGCAGCTGACAAAATGTACTAGTAGCAGGATTCATTTTCTAAATACAAAAACAATAGTGACTATGTCCTACTTAATACTTCTTGGTTCCTTTTCCTTCACCAATTAAGATTCAGAAAGAGGAATAAATTTAATAGTATCTAATACTCTAATGTGTTTATATAACAGTCCTGTGAGAACTGATTTGCAATTTTCTATTATATCATCACATATGTATACATGAAAACTCTTTAGGGATAACACTGAGGAAAAACTCAATATAGCATTTCCTATTATTATTTCATTATTGAGGTAAAATTGACATAAAATGAAATTATCCACTGAACAGGAACAGCAGGACTTAGTATTTCCATAGTCTGCAATTAGACTATTCATTTCTAAAATATTTTTCAATATCTTATTTTACTATTCATTAAATAATAAAAATATTACACAATAAAAATGGATCATGTGAGCATTAAAATAAGGTCAAATGTTGTAACAGAAAACTAGGATTAAAATATTGGAGCAGATATGCATACACAAATACACACACCTTCTCTCTCTCTCTCTCTCTCTCTCTCTCTCTCTCTCTCTCTTTTATTATGTCCCAGACTATCCATGATTAGGCTGTGAAACAAAAAGCAAAACCAATATCATAAAATCATTGTACACTGAAGTCCAAGTAATGTTTCAGGTAAGAAAATACTTATGATCTATAGAAATACACACTAGTACTAAGGAAGATTGACACAGTCTTGAAAGCAGAAGAAAGTCCCAAGTTCCCCTTCATAGCCATTTCTGCAGATAAGAAATAACAGCACTGTAATACAAAGCTTTATTTAGAAGCTGACACTGAATTCCCAAAACCCTCATAGATGAAGTTATATTAACATATTGCTCTCCAAAATTCTACATGAGGCCTAACCCAGGGACATCATGACCTTACTTGGCTGCAATGAATAGGTGATACAAGAAGGAACATGCACAGCGGTAAATTTTACACAAAATTATATAGCACTCTGAGGAACATACTGGGAATTAACCAAAACCTGGGGAAAAGAGCTAAAGTGTGAGTTTTCCATATAAAGAAGAGCATCCAAACCTTCATGTTTCAAGGATTTGAAAACACATCGTACTTTTCTTTTTTCTACTGTTTCTGGTGAAGATGTTGATCCCAAAGTTGGGTATTGCAAAGTAGCACATCTATTTCAGTTCCCCTTTTCTGTTGTTAAACATAGCTACACCAGACAGACCATGATGGAGAAAAAGGTCCTCCCTGTGCACATGTGAGAAACACACACCCCATCGGCCGATGAAAAGCTACCCCATTAACATGCAAAATAGGCAGTATTCTGGCCAATAGAGCATCAGCATCAAGTATCAATGGTGTTGCATAGCATTTCTTTCCACATTTTTTAATTGAAATGTTTATTGGTACATTACATATACTCATCATGATTGCACTCCACAATGGGGATTTGTACCAGTATAAGACACAACTTCATTCTCATTTTTTCCTATAGCCCTACCCACCCTACCACCCCCCTATATACATAAAATTTGTTTCCTTTCTTTTTGGCTATAATATCATTATTTTTCTGTTAGGATTTCTTCTGTACAGCAAACATTTTTCTACAAATTCATTTAATGATTAAATCCTTTTCTATCATATAATTATTATAATTTAAAAATGCCACCATTGTGGATTTAAGTGATGATAGGAAAAAATGCTTGGAATTGACAGAAATGTAGAACACAATCCATTTTCTTGGATTTCTTGCAAACTCTGGGTTATCTTAAAATCATATTATGCAACTGATATTCAGCTGGAGGTGAATTCTCCCCAGGACTGGTGGATCTTAAATTTTGTTTTGTTTGTTTTTTGTGGGTTTTTTTTTTTTTTAAGGCAGGGTCTTCCTATGCAATTTGAGCTCTCCTTAGACTCATTATGTAATCCAGGAAGGCCTCAAATTCATTCTGATCCTCCTGCCTCAGCCTTCCAATGCTGGAATTACAGGCCAGAGGACTTTAGACAAACTCTTGAGATAGCTTTAATATTTGTAGCTAAGACGGGGGTAGAAAAACTAATAGAATTGAGTGATATTCTTAAATATCCTAATGTAAGATACAGCATGGCCACTTTCCAAAAAAATAACTGACTTTTCAAAAATATCAAGAGAGCTGAAATTGAAAAAAGTCTTCCTTACCTGATGCACAAGTAAGGAAAGGAGAATACTGTGAAGAGCTCACTTACTAGTTTACTCATAGGCCTATTTTGGACTTGGGTTAAACAGTCTAAAACTAAAACTGACTGACATTTGTTTTATGTGGAGAGAGTTTCAAACTTGTTAATGCTCCAGTCTGTTGACATTGGCCTGTGTGCCATGTCTATATATGATTTCCAAAGGAGCTTCCACAAACATGCAGCTACATTTTCTATCATAACCAGGGTGAGATATTCCCCCTCTTTTTAACTACTATTCTTAGGACAGTCAGTTCTGCATATCTTCAAGCTCAGTGTCCTCAAGTCAACCAACTGCAGATCCCAAACTTCAGAATAATATTGACACAGATATTGAATATGTACCGACTTTTTTCTTCTCAATTTCACCCCAATAAAGTCCAACCATTGCTTGTACAGCATTTACATTATATTAGGCACTATCAGCAATCTATAGATGCCTTAGAGTACAGTATATAACAGGATGAAAATAATTTATTTATAAGTACATCACTTTGTGATATTTTCTATAACAGATGTGAGCAAACATGGGCATTATTATCTGATGGAATCCCAGAAATATTTTCATACTTATGCCAAGAAAAGATCACGCTGAAGGTAATTACATCTGAGAAAATTGAAATTTCAAGCTTTAATGATGCCTGAAGTTATTTGGCTTATGTGAAATACTACAGAGCCAGTTGTGCTGTATTTTATTATTTGGGAATTCATTGCTCTCAGCACTACATATCTTTTGCACTAAAGTTTGGTTTTTCAGTGATATCTTCAGCTGGCTCTGTTTCAGTTACGAGTCTTGTCCCTTCTTCCTCTTCCTTCTGCAATGGAAGCCATTGGGTTAACTCTACACTTCATTTCTGCATCTATGCAGAGCACAACTGCCCACTTAAAACCAGGACAGCCATCTTTCTTGTTCATTTGATTTAGTTCCATTAAAAATTTCTCTCCTTGATAGAAGATGATATCAAAAAATGGAAAGACATACCTTGTTCCTGGGTAGGAAGAACCAATATTGTCAAAATGGCTATACTCCCAAAACTACTCTACACATTCAATGCAATCCCGATTCAAATCCCAATAGCATATTTCACAGATCGAGAGAAAAAAATTCAAACTTTCATCTGGAACCACAAAAGACCTAGAATAGCCAAAGCATTTCTAAGCAACAGGGACATGGTGGGGGGTATCACAACTTCAAACCTAAAACTATACTATAAAGTCACTGTGATAAAAACTGTGTGGTACTGGCAAAGTAACAGACCCGAGGATCAATAGAGTAGACTAGAAGATCCAGAAACTATGCCAGATACACAGAGCCACCTCATCTTTGACAAAGGAGACAAAAATCCTCAATGGAGGAAAGATAGCCTCTTTAACAAATGGTGCTGGAAAAACTGGGTTTTAACTTGCCAAAGACTAACACTAGATCTAACTCTTTCACCGTGTACCAAGCTAGAATCAAAGTGGATAAGAGACCTAAATATTAAAACAGACACTCTAAACCTACTGCAAAACAGGTTAGGTAAAACTCTTGAAGACATTGGCTTAGGGAAAGACTTCATGAACAAAACTTCTATAGCACAAGAATTGGCGGAGGAAATCAACAAATGGGACCTCATTCTTTTAAAAAAAAAGCTTCTGCACAGCAAAGGAAACCACCAACAGTGCAAACAGGCAACCAACAATGTGGGAAAAAATCTTTACCAGCTGTTCCTCAGATAAAGGGCTATTATCTAGAATATATAAAGAGCTCAAAAAAATCAGCCCACCCAAATTTAATGACCCAGTTCAAAAATAGGCATCTGAAATGAACAGATATTTTTCAGAGGAATAAGTAAGAGCAGCTAAGAAGCATATGAAGAAATGCTCAACATCATTAGTCATTCGAGAGATGCAGATGAAAACAACATTGAGATTTCATCTCACTCCACATAGAATGGCTGCCATTTCAAAATCAGCCAACGGCAAATGTTGGTGAGGCTGCGGAGAAGAAGGAACACTTCTCCACTGTTGGTGGGACTGTAGACTCATACAATCCCTGTGGAGATCAGTTTGGAGAATCCTCAAAAAGCTAGGATTGATGGTCCCATTTGACCCGGCCATTGCCCTGCCAGGTATATACACACAAGAATTAAAAGACTCATATCACAGTGACATATGTGCACCCATGTTTATAGCAGCCCAATTTGTGATTGCTACATCTTGGAAACAACCCAAATGTCCATCCACTGGAGACTGTATAAAAAAGCTGTGGTTCTTCTACACAATGGAGTATTACTCTGCCATAAAAAATGATGTTTGAATCATTTCTTCTTAAATGGACATACCTTGAGGATATCCTCATAAGTGAAATAAATAGAGCACAGATAGGTACATATCACATCTTTTCTCTGGTATGAGAAAATAAATATGTAAAAGAGTCCTAGCATTGTATGTTATGTATTGTGAAATAGAAAATGCTTCATGTAAAATAGGGTGAAGGGGGAAAATGTTAAGATTGTAACAAAAAAGTAAAGAAACAAATTTTATGTATATAGGGGGGTGGTAGGGTGGGTAGGGCTATGAGAAAAAACAAGAATTAAGTTGTGTCTTATACTGGTACAAGTCCCCATTATGGAGTGCAATCATGATGTGTATATTTAATGTACCAATAAAGATAAAAAAAATTTCTCTCCTTCCCTGGCCTATTTTTTTTTGGTATGTAGCCAAAATTTGTAGACATCTGGTTGGTCTACTGTACTAAAAGTTCATAATTCTATACCTTATCTTGGGTTTATCAAAGGATATTGAAATAAGTGGTCAATATAGAAAAAAGTACAATACTGTTTAAATGTGTAATTTTCAGGTAGACTGAATAGTCATTAATAGCTATTTGTTCTTGAACATAAAGCATCAGATTATCAGTGATTAGTTGGTCCACCTTAGAATCCCTTTAAAATGAATTTCAAACTGTGGTCCAGACTCTAATCCTTGAGGTGCAGGGATAAATTACTGTCAGATAAAGGCAAATGACAGTGGGAGTGAATGGGAAATTAAGAAGTAGACATCTAGCAGGATCAGCTGTTTAGTTTCTATAGGTAATTACCCTCTGGAAACCATGTCAATGATTTCTACGTTCCCTAATCTAATCTTGGGAAAAGCTGTATAATATATTCTTAAAGTTTTAATAATTAACAAATATTTTAAATATACTGTGTGGAACCATGGATTAAATTCTCAGGCTTGGGTTTCAGCTTAGTGATAGCATGTGCAAGACTAGGTCCCACAATAAAAAGTTTAAAAAAAAAAAAAGAAAGAAAGACTTTGTATATGTTTCTCTGAAAAATAATTTCTACTTTCTTTCTTTTATTCTTAACTTACATTACCTTTCCTACCATGAATATTTTTAAGCATGTTTTGACAAAATTTATCAGAAACAAGCTAGTTAATGAACATTGTCAGGTTAAAAAGTTCTGATCTTAAATTTAATAAAAAACTATTGAGTTATAACTTGCAAACAGTAAGGTATCTTCGTGTAATTCCTGATCAGTTATCCAAAGGGATACATGACATGATGTGGAATTATCATGGACTATAGAAGAGCCTGCCATGGAGAGTACTTGGGGTATGCGGGACAGATGTCTTAAGGTTTCCTAAATAATATTATTTGCATAATGATCTCTATGCCACAACATTAATGAATATACTGCACAAAATAACCCAGAAAACAAGCTACTATTTTTTATTTTGATAAGGGGAAAACAAATCCAAGGTCTAACTCAATCTTATGTGCATTTTAAGAAGCAATGATAGACACACATATAAATGATATGGCCTTACATTTCAAATTTCACAGATTATTCAAGACTCTATATATTTAAAACATATTCATCTTCATAACAGACCCAAAGGAATGAACCAGCCAAATAATAAATTGACCAACTAACATTGAAACATAATACACTATATTCGATTATAATGCCTTTGAAATGTCACTTAGAGATGAAAGAATCCTAAATATTGTCATCTTCTAACACTTCAGTCCTGAGGGGAACTCAAAAAGCAGCACCATAAGGCCACTTATAAAAATATATAAAACTTTATCCATGACTCATAAAGCCACTTATGGTCCTCTCTAGTTTTTATTGTAATGTTGTTAAAAATATATAATGGCAGCTTACCACTGTACACTATCTTTAAAGCTAAAAATAATGATGATTGAGAGCAATTTCTTTATCGTGTGATATATGTGAGTTTAATTATGTGACTTCCTCCGAACAGAATGCAGGTAATTTTTTTGTTGTTCAGATACATAGAAAAAAAGCAGTTTAAAAGTTTACCGAAAGGAAATGAAACTTTTTTTGTTTTTAGAATGATCATAATTTGATTTCTGCTTAACATATTCTCCTAACTATTAGTATGAAGGAGATATTTGATTTTTCAAATTTATTCAATCTTTTCCTTGTGCATCTCAAATTGTGTAGAAAATTAGAGAACTGTGTAGTACAGTTGTTTGGATGTGATTTCTGTTGGCCATAGGGAAAGTAAAACTTTTTGCATCATGCTTTCTTCCTCACCCTGGCAAGAAAGGACTGTATTTCTGTACTCTCTGGTGAAGTTCTGATGTTTGCAAAAGGGTAAAAGTAGGTACGTTCTTACTGCCCCCTGACTTATACCAACTAGACTCTCTGATACTAAGAGTCTATTTTACCTAGTAAGCACTGGTTAAAAGAGCTTTATAAAGCCTTCTCCTTTTTTTGGAGTGACACCAAAGCCTAAGACTGACAAGCCAAAGTGTCAGTGGTCCCAAAGGAAAGCACACAAGAAACAAATGAAGGGCTCATTTTCTTCTGAAAATCATGAGAGAAATCTTTGTATTTTTCCCCAATGTTTCCATATTGAAAATGGAACTCAGGGCCTTCTCACTAAGCCTTTTAAATTTTTAAACAATCATTAAGCTATAAATTTCCCAGATTGGACATTAACTTGTGATTCTCTAGTCTCAGCCACTCAAATACTGGATTACAGATGTGTGCCATCAGATCTGATGAATTTTCTTTAAGATCATATAGTAAAATGACATTCCAAGGAGGAATTAACAAGATTTTCACCACTTAGTTAAAAAGCACTCTCCCCATCTCAATTATCTCATAATACAATTTGCAGATGTGAGTTTAGAATAAAAATACGTAATGAGGCACAGAAAACACCATTTAAAATTTCTCTTTTCAGATGTCTCCCAGTTGTAGTAATAGAATTATGGCTACCAAATCTTTTCCATTCAGCACAAGAAATAGATAAACATTTTTTTATCTTTATTGGTACATTAAATATACACATCATGACTGCACTCCATAATGGGGATTTTTCCTAGTATAAGACACAACTTAATTCTCATTTTTTCGCATAGCCCTACCCACCCTACCACCCCCCCATATACATAAAATTTGTTTCCTTACTTTTTTGTTACAATCTCAACATTGTCCCCTTTCACCTTATTTTACATTGAGCATTTTCTATTTCACAATATATAACATACAATGCTAGGACTCATTTACATCTTCATTTTCTCATACCAGAGAAAAGATAAACATTTTTTTAAAAATTAAGTAGGCTTCTTCTTCACCCAGTTATCATGGTTTTATTTAGTATGGACAAAATCCCATGCAAAATTATTATTATGCAATATATTGTGGGAACAACTTAATTTTAAAATCATGAATGTCTAGTTTTACAGTTAAATTTATTGTACATGAGATTCTAATTTCAATGGTAGCCATATATTTAATGTGTAAATTTACATACTGAAAAAATATATTGAATGTTTTACCCAAGGTAAAATTTTCTTTAAATAATAGCTAGGAATCTTTTCCTAAAGATTTATTTATTTTGCTTATAGAATCCCTGTATAGAAATTGCAGTACTTTTTCAATATACTGAAAGCTATTTTAACATTCACATTTAGTTCAGAAGTGGGGGAAGAGGTGACTTGCTTTCAAAAACATAAGAATTTAAATCTGGTACTTTCATATTCATGTAAATATTATTGATTCTATAAAAATTAAAAATAAGTATCTTTCTAGTCTCAAAACATGTATTTCCCCTAACCAGGCTAGATAGACATATATTTTATCAATGCCCACAATAATTACATAAGTGCTTCTACTTGAGTTTTATATTATGAGGAAAAGAATATTTTTCCTAAAATGTCCCTTTTTTATTGTACCTTACAAATCCACTTCACTTGTAAAGACTGTCATGGATTAAGATGTTTAAGACATAATCATCTCTTTCCTTTTTAATATCAAATATATTTAAAATTCTATCCATGACTCAACGTCTATTACCAATTCACTTAATCACTAGATATTCTTAACTACCCATTTTCAGAAAGAATCAATTCTATCTCAGCTCTGCTGCTACAAAAAGATGTCATAATAAATCAGAAAGATCCATGGATCCAGAGTCCTAAGATACATCAATCAAAGAAAGAGACTATAGGGCTGGGGATATAGCTCAGTGGTTCCAGCGCCTGTCTTGCAAGTGCAAGAACCCGGGTTCGATCCCTGGTAACCACATACAATACTGGGCGTGGAGACTCATGCCCAGCAGCAATCAGTACCACATACCACAGTGTCGGGCGTGGTGGCTCACACCTGTAATCCCAGCACTCTGGAGGCAGAGGCAGGAGGATTGCTGTGATGTGAGTTGGAGACTGAGCTCAGGGCCAGCCTGAACTACAAAGTGAGACCCTGTCTCAAAAAAACCTTAAAAAAAAAAAAGAAAAGAAAAGAAAGAGACTATAATTTGGGCACCAAACTTAAGAGTGAGACTGTTGCCTATGCTGGCAAGAATCTGTTTGCACACAATTTAATGGAAAATTTAAAAAATGTCAGAGAAATATTTCATTACAATTATACAGCTTAGAATGGAATTTTAAAATAAGGAAAATGATAACCTAATGATAAAGGGACAAAAGGTTATGATTTAGACATCCCATAGGTATTGAGCAGAACAAAGTCACTGACAATCCATTCACTTCTCACAATAAACAGTAACTGAGAGTCAGTCTGATAAAATTTGACAGGAGGATTATCTTTATAAAACTCTAAGCTATTTGGAAGTCAGATTGTAAATGAAGTTATCATTGCTCCTTGTCTGTCTTCACTATGACATTGTTCTTAGGTAATTGATTGACATGAGAAAGAGAAAAATAAATAGCAAGGACAAATTAACAAACAGCAAACCTATAAAATGAAGACATTTTCCTCTGCTTCAATAAAGTACGTGTTCCTAAAAAGGTACTGGATGTTTGTGTGTGTGTCACTGGGCTGTTCATAGTTTGTTGTTGTTGTTGTTGTTGTTGTTGTTGCTGTTGTTTTGAGACAGGGTCTCGCTTTGTAGTTCAGGCTGACCCTGAACTTACTATGTAGCCCTGGCAAGCTCCAAACTGACAGCAATCCTCCTGCCTCTGCCTCCCGAGTCCTGGGATTACAGGCATGAGTCACCATGGTTAGCACTGTGGTGTGTGATTACCGGGGATTGGGGATCAAACTCAGGACCTTGTTCTTGCCAGGCAGACATTGAATCCACTGAGCCAAATCCCTGACCCCTGTTCATTCTTTTACCTAATCATATGAGTCATGTCATTATTATCCATTTCCTTTTCTTTGTCATAACATATTTGATTATTTAAGATGGCTTATTTCACTCTAACATTTGATTTATAATTAATAGTGGTGTATTTGTTACTTATCAAATCTTAAAAGGTGAGCATTACTAATATTATTAATGCTGAAACCTTTGCTTGGAAAACTTTCTCAGAGATAAGTGGATCTGATCTTGTAGGCCACCCATTTTCTGTCCAAATGACCAAATTTATGCTCTATGAGACTCTTCAACCTTCACAATTCCATTAGTTTTCTGTGATTACTAAATTAAATAAACTGATAAAATCTTTTTAAAAGAATGACATTATTGTATATTTAAGTGTCACCTCAGTAGCTTTCTAGACAATTTCAGGGGCTACATCTTTGTGTTAACTGAGGAGTAATTTTTCATTCTTCATCAAATCATGCCACATAAATAAAAATACAGTATTTCAAGAGTTAGCTTTTGTGTGAAAGAAGCATCACAGGGTATTAGTAATTCTCTTTGTTTTCATCCTGTTCTTGCCATTTTTTATGGAGGAAAATCAAGTCTTCTTCATATATAACCTGTAAATCATCAAGCAGGGGATAAATCATTTCTTCTCTAGACTAAACATATTCAATCATTCCAGCCATTCTTCATCCAGAATAAGCCTAGGAAATTCTGTATTTAGCCAAGAAGGCGTTATAGTCATTTGACAAGTTGCATTCTTTCCCTCATCACCAAAATAAGAGTATCATAAAATACTTCAAAATTAATTTTTTTTCAATGAAGGAAGGAAATCAAAGCATGTCGCAATGTACCAATCGGTAACACCCTGATTTCTGACCAGCTAAATTATAAAGCTTTTCTATTTTATAATTATTGTTCTCTTAAATAAAGACATTTTTCAAAATTAGAAAAGATGCGGGCCGGGGAGTTAGCTCAGTGGTTCCGGCGCCTGTCTTGCAGGCGCAAGGACCCGGGTTCGATTCCCCGGTAACCACATACTATACTGGATGTGAAGACTCACACCCAGCAGCAACCAGTACCACATACCACAGTGCCGGGCGTGGTGGCTCACGCCTGTCATCCCAGCACTCGGGAGGCAGAGGCAGGAGGATTGCTGTGATGTGAGTTTGAGGCTGAGCTCAGGGCCAGCCTGAACCACAAGGCGAGACCCTATCTCAAAAAACCTAAAAAAAAAAAAAAAAACTAGAAAAGATGCAACTGAATTTTACCTTGCTTATTGGCATATAGATGGACAAAGTCAACTAATCTTAGTAAAGCAAAAAAAAAAAAAAAAGTCCATTCTCACAGATTCTGACTCTAGGTGGATATCTCATGGTAGAAAGACAGGAAGGAGGCTTTATTTCTTAAATACTAATAATACAAATGAAAGCCATACCTGTAGATATTACAGATGTATTTTAACATCTGATTGGTATAACATTAGATTTATAGAGAGAAAATAAATAAGACATTTAAAATAAGTTTTTTTTCTGAATTTGGATTTCTAAATTTCTTTTCCTTAATATATAAAGAAAGCCAACTGATTAGATCTTGACTTTGTCTAAGTACTGTAAACTAATAGCTATAGAATATAATATTCAAATCTGTCTTATATGATCACGGATTTCTGAAAATTTCTGATGCTACTTGTTATGATAATCTCTTTTCTGTATTACTCACAGAAAATCCACTTTGTCTTAAACTAGTTCTTAGGTCACAGTTCTAGGTTAAACTTAGGTCACAGCTCTAAGAATTAGAAAAAATTGACTTTAATTCTTGTTTTAGTTTAGAGCTAGAACATCCATCTGTTTACAGGCAGAGCTTTGATAGTGTAGATCATAAGGGCAATCTACACAGCACAGAATAATCCTCTCATGAGTTTACAATTTAATGAATGCCTCGGAAAGTGGCCTAGGCAGTGAGACTGGTTGACTGGGGCATAAATTAAGAGTGGATCACTCTCCACCTCAGCTTTCCCTTCACTGGCTGCTATGGCATGGACAGCTTCCCTCTACCACACCCTTCCACTGTCCCCTCCCTGAACCTCAGCCAGCTGACTGTAGATTGAGTCCTCTAAAACACATGAAACAAAATAAATATCTTTTAATCATGGGTGTTAGATTTTATATCTTATGAAAGACATTTTGTGATTAAGACAAGTTTTAGTATCAGAGAAGTCGACTTGTTGCTCCAACTAATACTGATCGTGTTGTTTAGAATCCTTTGGAGGCAGTTAGAGAGAAGAGTTTGGAAATACTGGAGATGCAGCTGTAGAAGCCCTAGCCTGTCACCAGGTAAGAGTTATGGCTTATTTATGGATGTTCCTTTTATGTTTCATGGACTCATAGATGGGATTACTGGTGGATAATTCTAGCCCGAGCTACAATGAAAATGAAGAACAAAAATCCCATTTGAAAAGTTTCTGGTTCATTTTTAAAAAAGCATTACAAAGTTGAAATAGAGGAGAACACAGTTCCTACAATGACTATCTTTAAAAAGGGCAGATAGCTTAGATTAGTACAATAAGTAAGACAGAAGGCTTTTCAGAAACAAATAAGATCCCATTATTCCAAGACTGAAAAGGCAAAAGTGAAAGATAGTTTTGAGATGAGTCCTAAAGACCTTGTCTCACTCAAAGCCAAGAAATATTGTCCCAGATTTCATCAAGCTCAGGGTTCAAAAGCCTCTACAGCCATGATCTAAGGATGCCTGGCTTCTAGTCTAGCTAGAACTAGTCATAGAGTTCTGGTTTTATAAGCATAAAGGATGCAAGAATTGTGCGATCAGGGAGACTTCCATCTAGATTTCAAAAGAAGGCTTAGAAGGCCAAGCAGTGCACCCATGAGAGATCAGAGCATGAAACTATGAGAATAAAGCCAAAGTTTCTCTGAATAACCTGGGGAAATGATGAAGCTATAAACATAGACATATGCTGAGGAAAGCTATGAGCAGAGATCAGAGTGATCTCAAGAGAGGCCATAAAGGTTGCACTGACTAATGTCATGTGGCTGTGACACATTTTGGAGCACACATCTTTAAACAACTTGACCAAGTTACAAGACAGAGAGTGATAAAATTTAACATTTGTCCTACCTGTTTTCAGCTTTGTTTAGTCCCATTCCTTTATCTCCCCATGTTTCTCCCTTTTGGAACAGGAATGTTTATTCTGTCCTGTGCTCAATTTCTTTTAACAGGGACTCATAGCTACAAGTTGGTCTTGTGTTGGAGGAGACTTTGAACTTGGAATTTTTGACAATGCTGTAACAGAGACTTTGACATCCCTTATAAATGGACTGTGTTCTATGTAAAAAGATAAATATGTATTTTTTGAGGGTTTGGGAGTAGGGGAATGCTTTACAACTATAGTGTTTCTGAAAGCCTAAAATATTTAGCAGTGCACTTATAGAAAGGTGATTCAGTTATGGGAACATCATAGCTCAATGTAATTTTAGCAGGTGAGGTCTGATTGGAAGAGGTGTGTGAATGAAGGTAAGACTCAGTATCTTCCTCTCTGGATATTTACTTCTTCCTCTGTTTCCTGATTACTGATTTCCTCCATTAGATGGTCCCAATATGTCTTTCCTGCATTGTAGACAGAAGACGACTGATTAATTTCTCTGAGAACTGGGGCCAAAGTAAACTTCCTGACCTTTCAGTTGTGGGCTATGAACCTTGGGTCCAGTGATTGGAAAGTGACCAAAGCAACCTGTATGCCACACAGAAATACACAGTTTTTATACCAGTCTTCTCTTTCATGGTGGAAAGATTGAAGAGTCATAAGTCATAATTTTGAAAAAAGCTCAGGTTAGTGGCAGCCTAGGTACATTACATTTGGTCTCAGGTTGACTCAAAGAAAAAGATACGGAAATAAGTCTAGAGTTGTGACTGAAAGTCGAGAGGCAACAATCAGAGAAAGTATTATTAGGTCACAATGCACCATGATGAGTGGTCCCAAAATGTAAGGTGAGAAAATATATGTAGAGTGCTACAGATGAGGATATAGGATATTAAAAATAGCTCAGACAGGAAAGAAGCCTGCCCTTAGCTAATCCATACACAGGATAGAGCTACTGCCTATGTTTAGTCTCTGGACTATGTAACTAAGAAAATCTAGTCCTCGCAGCTTCTGTGTACTTGGAAAGCTCAAACTAAGGGAAGATTTCTCATTTAAACTACCTCTTCAAACCCTTCTTCACATGAATTATTGTAGGAGAGACAGTGTAACTATACACATACACATTTAACATAATCTAAATATATACATTTTCATTCATGCATATATACATACACACACATATATATATTCACACACAGAAGGTCTAGTTACATACACATGTATATACACATAAGCATACATACATAGTTTTAGATCACTTAGATAATGTAAAATAGAATATAAAGCTCAAGTCACCTCTCCCAGTATAAAAGTTGGCTTCTTTTAAGGGTGATCTATGTGATTATATTTCCTATATCCTTTTAAAACTATTATAATTTGAGGGAGGCAATAGCCATTATGCCATATATGTATGATCAGTGTCTTTATTACAAAGAAAGGGCAAAATAAAACTGTAATTGCAGTGTAGAAACAATACTGCCTTTCCTGACTGCATTACTTTTCTAAGGTTACCATAACAATGAACCACACAATGAATTACTTAAAAGCAAACCAAATGAAAAACAAAAATTTTGCCTCACAGATCTGAAGAAAGAAGTACAGAATAAAAATAACAGTGGGACCAAGCTTTCTATGAGACTTATTGGGAAGAATCCTTAGCCTCTTTGTTTCACCCTGTTTTTAGAAAGATTTTGCATTCTTTGGCACCATCCCCAACAAATCACCTGCCAGTCATCACATCCTATTCTCCTTGCTTGTATCCAAATTTCACTCTTGTTTGAGGACGCCAGTCCTACTGTATTGGGCCCCATCCAACTTCAAAATGACTTGATCAGCATAAATTATGACTAATTAATCTTCTCAAATAAATTCACTTTGTAAATGCCTAAAGGATTACAATTTCAACATATTTTTTTCAAGGATAACTAATATCGAATCAAGTTACACTATGTTATACCACAGTTACATAGTCCAAGATGCATTTGGATTTTGTTAACAAAGACTGATGTCCTGTTTATGTTAGATGACTAGGCTTGCTTATCAGAGTTGCTCAGAGATTCAGGCAGGTGGAATAGTCATCACTGCAACAGCTGACAGTCTGGGTGCCAGAGAATGGAGGGAGCACTGCAGGGGCTCATAGATGGCCATTAAATATGTATGGGCCCAAGACAGCCAGCCAGAAAAAGAATGTGACAGTAATAAAGAAAAAAGGAAACAAAGATTATGTATAGAGGGGGTGGGGAGTTGGCAGGGCAGGCAGAAAGGGGAAAAAATGAGAACCAAGTCATGTCGTATTCTGGTACAAACTCAATGTTTAATGTGATAATGATGTATATTCACAATGTACCAATAAATATTTATTTTTTTAAAAGAGAGAGAGAGAGAGAGAGCCAGCTAGAGGAATGCTACTATTCCACGGCAGGTAGCAGAGTCAGAACACCAGATGCTTCTGGCTACTAGGAATGGAAAATTTAGTTAACCGACTTGTAAACTCTCAGGTCATTCTTCTTACTTTTGAAATTATGTAGTGATTAGAAATTCAAACTCTATTCTAGGAGAAATGTCATAAGAGGCCAGAAGCCAATCAGATTGCCTGCTTATCTCTGTTCATCCACCACCTTTGCATCCATCGATTCATCCTCTTTCTCTCCAAATCTGGGTCACAGGTGTAGCTCCAGCAGATTCCTACTGCAGGTGAGCGAGGTTACGAGGATTGACTTGAATCCCTTCTGATGCGTACCTTGAGACCAGGGTGGAGATGTACATACCATATCACTCCAAACTTTTCATGGCCAGACTGGATGAAATGCTTCAGAATAGGAATTTCTATGCCACAAACAGTAATTAGAAACAGATTTAAATATTATCCTATTATCACATCCACTGAATAGATATCTGGATAAAATATTCTTTGTTAACTTAATTTTTAGCTTTATTAATGAAATAAGTAAAATTCCCCTATTCAAGTGTACTTAATAATGTTTTACTAAATAGCACTAACAATAATTTCTTAAATGTAAATGATATTTTCTATATATTTTATCCCAGACATATTTTATTATTATTTCTCAGAAAAATATTATGAAGAAGTAAGAAGAAACTATGCTTTACCTTTATCTTTAAAAAATAAAAAAGACATAAATGTCATAGATAAGAATAAAAATTGAATTTTCTGACTTAGACTGTTCCTTTAAACACTACCATCTGTTTTTTTTTCTCTCTCCTTCTTTTCTTCCATTTTTAATATTAATGCATTCTTTGATGGAAAAGATATCTTTAGGGGACTAATTAAGGAAACTATATAATTAAATTTTAGATTTCCCTTAAGCCTAAGTACACTTAAAGTGATGGAATACTATTTTGCAAATAATTTCCTGAAATTTCTAGAAAATAAACTATTAAATAGCTTTTGTATCTCAAATATGATGGTAAGATGAGATAACAAAATGAAAAGCAGAGCTTAAAATGTGTTCAATTTCATAAAATTTTATGCTGAGGAGTCTTTTTCTGTATATGGGATTTGTTATGTGAATAGCCACTAAGCCATCATTAGAAAGCTCCAGCATTTTCCACAGAAATGCCACGGTTCTCACAGTCACTCAAGGGTGACTCGCATCTGATTGCTGTGAACTGCAACAAAAACATCTCTAACTCCGATATGATTTTATCACGCCAAGGGACCAAAAGGCACTTTGGAAACATATTAAAAATAAAATGTGAGTCCAACTTGAAATATTTGTAATTCAGGAAAGGTTGATGAGCAGGGCTCGGCACCAGCATCGTGATCAGTGTTAAGTGTTTGCCTGTGGGGACTGTGGCATCGTTCCTAGATACCCAGGATGGTTGTGTCACACAAAACAGAGACAGCATGAGTTCTTCCCTGACAGATGCTGATAAAAGGGTGACAAGAATAACAAGTGACTAAAGATCATTATGCCGCCAGAATCCTCTGTCTGAGCCTGCACAAAATGTTATAAACATCAGCTGCAGGGGAGATATGATATATCCCCAACCAAGAGACTGACCCTGCCATGCCCCGCAGACACAAACGCGGTGGTGCTGAAAGACAGGGAATCCAGACGGTACCAACAGAGAAGCTGTGTAACTGGCAGACGCTTTAATGGCACCAGCATAAAAAAGCACGCACAAAAAGCTTGAGTGCTGAAGGCAGTTAGTCAGAAATAGAGACCTTGGCAGTCGTCAGCAAAAAGGTGGCAGGAAACAGAATGCAAGGGAAGAAATCCAACGATACATCATAAATTCTGCACAGCCCTTCAAGATGGCTTCCTTGGTGCCTAATTCACTGTAAATACTAAATGAGTTTGTATTGTACAAATAAAGCTGAGTTGTAAAACAAACCCAAAGTGTAAAATTATGTAGCACTCGGGATTCGGAGGTACTGTTCACTCTTCCTTTTCTTCTTTTGTTCTCAGTTGGTTTACAGTCCTTCTCTCTCGTTGTATTGTGAAGAAAAAAAGTGTCTTGCAGATTGAGCAGTGTGAGTGGGCCCAGCGTTCTTCGGCCATCCCTCAGCGTTACTTACTAAAGGAGGGGAAGTACCAAAACGTGCCCAGGGTAGTGATGGCGGACTGAGGCTCGCCAACTGCTGTGACACCATCTAGATGGGCCACGGGTGTTGATCTACTTCTTTCACAACCCCAGGTATGGATAATAGGTTCATCTCGTGGCACACAGGAGACCCCAATACCCTCTGGTAGAAATGCTAGATGTTGCTCTACATAATATCTCTACATGGCCCAGTTTACTATTCTGGTCTCTATATTTTAGGCCCTTTTCATTTCTTCGTTTTAGAAAAGTGTGTGTGCTTATGTTTGCCTTACTTGGGATCGAGCTCAAGAATACCACACAAGCTGGGCAAGCACTCTATTACTAAGCTGTTCCCCCAGGACCTCTCATTTTTATATCCTTTTCCTCTGGTGTTGGAAAATCGACTGTCTAGAGTGCAATGAATATCTTATCTCTCGAAGTTCTCCTCATCCACAGGGATCTCAGGGCACTGGCATTTGAAACTGGAACTTGTACTCTATTTCTGCTTTATAACTCTTTCTCTAGGGCACTGCCTGCCTCAGTTCTGAGACATTTTAAAGACATACAGGAAAAGCAGAAACCGAACATATCATCATGGGTTCTCTTAGCTCTGTTTTCCTTTGTCACACTGCAGCCCCACTGTCCATGGGTTCATTTTATTAAATGTTTGTCTGTTTATTAAATCTCAGTTCCTCCATGCATTTTGTTCCATGGGCTCACCTGCTTCTTCCTCACTCCCCCAAATTCCTTCTTCCAGTCTCAAGTGCAATATCTTCTATTTATAACACCTTTTCTGAGCAGATAACTCAAACCTCATGACTTTCCTAACTCTTACTACCCAACACTTTTCTCCAAGGATTTATGTCATTTTCCTTTCATAACGTGTATCAACATTTGTTATCATTTGAATTTTTGTTCTTGTTAGTTTTCTCTGAGGTTTCTAGTACTCCAATTTCTTGATGATAGAGTTCAGGGGAAGTGTTGGTTTTACACCACACTTTACAATCAGAGCCAAGGACAAGTGAACACTTAGTGAGCATTTGTTGAAGAAATGTACAATAAACACTATTGTAACATGTACCAACTGCCCTCTATTGGCCTAACAGAACTTCCAGGTTTTTTGTTTGTTTATTTGTTTTTGTTTTTTGACAACTGGGTATTATGTTTATAATTATTATACTTTTCTCCTGTATCCTGTTATATAAAGATAATTAACAGTACACTGTTTTGTCCAAATTAATGTAAATAAAATTATATTCAATAGGGTCAGATTCAGCTTCATATATTTTTTCTCCTTTATATGTGGCTTGAAATATAGCTAAAAGATGTCAGAAAAGAAACTATTATAAGATCTCAAAAGGAAAAGCTAAAGTTCAAGGCTGACCAGAGCACTACTGGAAGAGCTTCAACTCCTCAGCGATTCCTCTCACTTCAGGTTTGGCCTCTGCTGAAGAGTTCTTCAGACATGAATAACAAAATAACCAATGTGCTAGTTTTCTGATATGCAAAATCGCAAACTAACAATGAATTAGGAAAGTCATAATAGATTCTCATTTATCCCGGTCCTAACTTAATCACTCTTTCACTGGACAACAATTTCTAAGATAACTAGTAATAATAAGGGGTTTAATTTAAAATAAAAACTTAATTTAACCAAAAATTATAAGCATTGAATTTTAAATTTTTATTTTCAAAATCAATATGATGCAGAATCTTAATAAGTACTACATATAAGATAATGTAACAGATGGCATAATTAAAAATATTTCATTTTTAAATGCACATGTTATTTATTTCTCCTATTTTTAGTGTTTCACTGCATTTTTCAACTATCAACACACCATTGATTTAAGAGCTTATAATTAAGAATTCATGAAAAGCTTTAAAATGACAGTTTTAAAATTTAATTTTGTGCAATCAAATATTATTTTCTTTAGTAAATTTAGACCAGATTGTGGTAATGAAGATGTACAAATTAAAGCACAAATTATAAAATGCTAATTTAAAGTGAGTGCCAAGGAAACTACATCAAACCACTTGGAAAATTTTACAGTAAGATCTCAGACTTACTTATGTAACAAGCAACTCACCCCAAAAGACAGTTCATTTTTGCCCATGGAGTTTAGTGGGAAATATCTAGTATTTAGGATGTTTTAACTGACAGGAAGCTTTCTTGGCCAGAAAACCACCCATTCTACAATAATAACATGAATTAGCTGTAATCAATGGGTAATTTGGGCCATGAGGTATCAACGTGAACTTCTGAGCCACTGGAAACAGATTAACTAAGCAGATGTTCAATGATGCCTAACTGACAGTTGTCAAATAAAAGTCCTAGGTGTCAGATGAACCTCACTGGATTACAATAACCTGTATACATTAGCAAATTTGAGTGTCAGCAAGAATTAATGGTGTTTATGGTTCTATGAAAAAGCAAATGTAGAAGGTCCATGTTTGGCACATTTGTACATTTCACTCCTATATATCTCTTGGCCTGACTTTAACCTATACCTTTCTCCATAATAAAAAATAGTTATGAGTATAAGAAAGTTCAAGAATTTTAACAGTGCTTAAAGCAAAACTTCAAAGCAGAAAGCCAGGTTCACAGCATCCTCAGCTAGCAATTGGTGGCCCAGGGAAGGTAGGGTATGTGTTCTGTGTTCCTACTCTAAAGTTGCATAAAACATCACACTCTACGTAATCTCATTCATAATCTGAGTGTTTACAATATCCTCAGTTGGAAACAGTATGAAAAAATAAGATTGTTTAAGTAACTGAGCAAAAGTCATTTCTATGTTAGTAATATGTACCATATGCTTTAATAAGCATTGTTTATATTTACTCATGTATTTACTATGTCTGTATACTTAAGAATTTAGGGGGTATTATGTTCACAATCGTAATTAATTCTGTAATTAATAAGCTCAGTCAGAATCCTTCTTAGGAAAACATTTTGTTACACTAGATAAAAGTACGTGGCTACATTAAACATTATTTTCCTTAATGCAATTTTACACAGAAAAAAATATAGAGTTAAACAACTTGAACTTAAATTCTACTACATTATAGTCAATGTCTCAAAGGTTAAAAATAAGAAAAACTTTCAAAGTGACAAGAGAAAATTTATAAAAACATATAAAGCTAACCTATCAACCCCAGATCTATGCTAAAAGAAATTCTGATGGGAGTTCTTCAAACTGAAAGAGACATTAATGATGAAGAAAATATTTAAAGGAAAAAGTCAATAGTAAAAAATATCACAGGATAACCTAATATTGAAAGTATATTGCATAAATTGAATGTCTATAAAATAAGAATTTTAAGAGAATAAAGTAGAAAATAATGAAATAATGTCTACAACAGTGGTAGAATACTTGCTTAGCATTTGTAAGGCTTGGATTCCATCCACAGTGCTGAAAAATTAATGAATAAAATATCATGTTTTAAAATGAAAGAAATATAAAAACATGCACATGGAACATCTAAAATTGAAAGTGTGGGGGGCAATATGTTGCCAGTACAGAGATTTTTACCAATGTATTTACATTCCTTATTTTTTTATCAAGTAAAATTTACCTAGAGATGTATTGATGGTTTCCCATGTACAAAGCAGTGAATGTGAGATACATGTTAGCACCAGAAAGAGCAAAGTTATTTGTTAATCTTAATAGATGCAGGAAAAAAACCTGAATCAATTTAAACATCCCTTGAGGATAAAAGCATAGAACAAATTATGCATAGAAGAAATATATCTCAAAAATTAAGTCTAGGAATAATAATCCAATGGTAACTCAAAATCTAATGGGGAAAAGCAGACAGCTTTCTTTGTAACATATAGAACATGACAGAGATACCAGGTCTCACTACTTTTATTCAACTTTGCACTGGAATTTTTATTCAGAGCAAATATTTCAAAGTAAGAAATAATGAACATATGAATTAGAAAAGAGGAAGTCAAATCATCCGTATTTGTAGATAATATGATTTAGATATAGGAAACCCCAAATTCTCTACCAAAATAATGACCAAAATTAATATACAAATCCAGCAAATTTATAAGATAAAAAATCACTAGTTTTTTTAGACAACAATAATGAATTAACTGGACTAGAAATCAAGAACCTTTTCTCATTTACAGTAGTGACAAAGAAAATAAAATGCCTATATGCAAATCAAATGAAAAAAGTGAAAAATTTCTTTGAGAAATGAACTGAAAAGTATCCTATTTTTATGGACTGAAAGAATAAATATTGCTAAAATGTTCATATTAATCAAAGTGATCTACTTTTAATCTACTTTCTGGAAAAATCACAAGGGCGTTCATTACAAACTTAGAGCACCTGAGAGCTTATAGGGAACTGCAAAAACAAAATCTTGTCATTTTGATCACAAAGAACAAAGCAAGAGACAGATTATTACCTGATATTAAGACATACTTCAAAACTACACTAATGAAATAGTGTGGCCTTAGCCTAAGTACACACACAAAGCTTGTAGACAAGAATAAAAAGCCGAGAACTAATCACATCTATAACCAGTGGCTTGTGAACAAAGACATTAACAACATGCACTAAAAAAGATGGAGTTGCCAATGAACGGTGCTAGACTGGGTGTCCACATGCAGAAGAATAAATTGGATCTCTTTCCTACTGTTCACAGAAATCAACTGAAAATGTATTAAAGATTAAGTACTTCACCAATAGAAACTATGAGGCTAGTAGAAGGAAACAGAGGAAATTACTTAGTAAACATGAGTGGAGAAGGATATTTTTTGAGTAATAATGCAAAAACATGAGACACAATTAAAAAGTAAATTATATAATTATATATCAATTTTAAAAGTTTTTACAGAAGGAAATGATCAATAAGATGAGAAAAATATTGGAAAATGGTTGATATCAAGATTATATAAAGAAGGGCCGGGGAGTTAGCTCAGTGATTCCGGCGCCTGTCTTGCAAGTGCAAGGACCCGGGTTCGATTCCCCAGTAACCACATAACAATACTGGGCGTGGAGACTCATGCCCAGCAACAGCCAGTACCACATACTACAGTGCCAGGTGTGGTGGCTCACGCCTGTAATCCCAGCACTCGGGAGGCAGAGGCAGGAGGATTGCTGAGATGTGAGTTTGAGGCTGAGCTGAGTGCCAGCCTGAACTACACAGCGAGACCTTGTCTCAAAAAAAAAAAAAAAAAAAAAAAAAAAAAAAAAAAAAAAAAAAAAAAAAAAAAAAAAAAAAAAAAAAAAAAAAAAAAAAAAAAAAAAAAAAAAAAAAAAAAAAAAAAAAAAAAAAAAAAAAAAAAAAAAAAAAAAAAAAAAAAAAAAAAAAAAAAAAAAAAAAAAAAAAA
>PVIR01001144.1:0-25665 GCA_004026965.1 Petromus typicus | reverse complement strand
CACAAAGAAAGTCTAAAAACCTTATTCAAAAAATGAATTATAGATAAAATTTTTAGATAAAATAACTACAATCAACTGAAAAGGTACATGCAAAAATACTCCACAACACTAATAATCAGGCAAAGGAAATCAAAAACACAAGATAATAGTTCAGCCTAGTAAAAATGTTCATTATCAAAAAGACAAAAAGTAACAAATGTTGGGGCTTATGTGGAATAATGGAAACATTTGAGTACTATTTGTAGGAACATAAATCTATAAAAACTTGTTTTTGTATATATTATAAGTAGAACTATCATATGATCCAATAGTTCAGTTATTGGATATATATTCAAAATAAAAATAATCAAATAATAAAATCAATAAAGAATTATAGTATTCAGCCATTAATAACGATAAATTTCAGTCATTAATATTCAAATGAATGTACCTTAAGGACATACTCATAAGTGAAATAAACAGGACACAGGTGCATAATAAATACCATATCAGCTCTCTGGTGTAAGAAACTGAAGGTATAAATGCATTCCAAAATGCATGATGTGTCGTGAAATAGGAAGGAAAAGAGAAAACAGGGGAAGAAGAGAAAGTAAAGAAGGGAAAGAAACAATTTGATAGCAAAAGAAAAAAGGAAGAAGAGCTCATGTAAATAGCGGTGGGGTTTTTAGGCAGGGCAGGGGAATGGGAAAAATGATAATAAAGGTGCCATGTACTGGTAAAAACGCTAAATGTTGATATGATCAGAAGATATACATATAATTTAACAATAAACTCAATTTAAAAAATAATTGTATTATTTAGCTAGTTTTCCCTTCACTGAAATGCAATAGCTGATAATTTCAGTTTAAAGGAAAAGGAGTTTAATTTGGCTCATGATTTTAGGGGATTTAGTCCATGGCACCAGAGCAGAAACATCATGTCAGAACATGCTGGAGCAAAGTTGTTTACTGCATGAGGCCAAAAAAATAAAAAATAAAAAATAACAACAACAACAACAAAAACACCAGGGGAAAAAATCCTGAAAAGGAAGATATAAAAAACTATACATAGCACCAAGATCAGTTCTCCATAGCTCACCTAGAAATAACCTGAAGTCTGGTTTGCTAACCTGCTGGGCATTTCTGAATCATTCAAGTTCACATGTCATAACTGGGATCCAAATTTATCATTTATTAACTTGACATCATTATTATTAACTTGACAACTAGACACATCTCCTCAACTCACAATTAATCTCTAAATAAAAATAATAACAAATTCACAATTCCACCCAACACATTTATAACTATCTTACCCACTATGAAAAATTAATTATTTCCTTCCTTGAAAATCTCGAGTTTCAACATTTTTCAAAATTCATTCAGAGTCTAAGACTGAATTCAAATGCCTATCTGTGAAATTCTGCAAAATTCAAAAAGCAAGTCACAAGTTGTGTTTGAATGACAAAGTGTGCATGTTGGATTAACTAATGGCCAATTTGTAAAGCCTAGCTGAACAGAATGAGCATGGTTTGGATGTGGAAGTGCCCCCCTGAGGACTGTGGTCAATAGTCATAAAAAGAGAATTGGGGGGGGGAAGATTACAGGCTGTAGGTTTTCCAGTAGAAGCTTGCTGAGGATGATTTTCCTGATAGAAATTTGGCTGTTCTCACAGGAGGAACTCAGGTATGGGAGCCTGGGGAATAGGAGGAAGTCAGAATCCTGATGGCAAACTCCAGTCCCCTGTGAATCCCACAGCAAAGGGATGAACAAACAACAAACAGTCAGACCTTGAGAAAAAGACTGAGCCTGGACTCAACTCTTGCTACTCTAAACAGTGGCAGCCAAAGGCCGAAATACTGAAGCACCAGAGGTGGGAGCAGAAGAGCCCATAACCCAAGCTTTCCACACCTTTATTTGGTACCAAGCCTTCAAACCATAATCCTAGCATGCATAAGACAGTCCCACAATAATCCCTCTAGTTGAAGATCCTGTAGAGTAGGGAAGATATCCTTAAATCCTAGTAAGTCCCAATAAGTCTTAAGGCCAATAATCATAGTGCAGTAATCCTTGTAATTTAAAATCCCACAGGGTGGGGTAGATGTCCACAATAATCCCAGTAGATGATCTCACTGGGCAAGGCAGACATCCTCAAGTCCAAATATGTAAATCCCAGTACATTTTAAATCCAGAAAGTTGTCCACAGTTCCCTTCACTCAGGGCCTTATTGTCACCAGAAATGACTGCTGTTCCCATCACGGAAGTTCTGATCTTCACCATGAGTATTGCACCATTGTAGATCCCTCAGGATAATGGTAACAAATCTTCAACTTCTGGCCCAGGTTTTGTGGTTTCCACCACTGGCATTTTGCCTTTCTTGGTGCAGATCCTCAATATAGATAAACAGGAGGCATTGCTGTGGGCTCCAGGCCATTAGCTGGACTCGTGGAGGACGTTGCCTTGGACCCTATGCCTTTATTTGGTCTTATGTGGGACATTTCTATGAGGTCCCACTCTTCAGATGGATTTTTGGAGGCCTTTAATATGTGGCTAATTTCTTGCTCTTCTTTGTTCTGACTTTTTGGGTATTATAAAATAATTACATAAATTATGTGTCCTGTATAAAGTATATCCCCTTTCTTAGCCCTGACCATAACAGTATGTGTTTAAACTTTAAAAGTTATCATAATAAAAATGAGTTGTCAATAATCCCCATCAATATGCTCCCTTGAACATTCTGATCCTAATGTTCTTGGTTCTTCTGAGTCAGTTCTAGAAGTCCTCTCTCAGGTTTCCAGTTGTGTTAGCACAGATGCCTCAAGGTCCTGAATCAATCCCAACCTTTTACCCTTCATGAGAATTTTGACTTAAGGAAAAGACCAAAAGTTCCACAGTGCCAGGTCTGGTGGAGAAGGTAGAGAAATACTTATCATAATGATTATACAGGTCTGCTACTCAGTCAATTTTCCTTTGGATATCAGTAGACAGCAGCATTCACTGGGTTTTGATTGTATTTTACAAATACTTTTAGGAAAGAGGACTTCCAGAATTTCTTCAAAAAGTGACAAGAGCCATGGATCAAGTGTGTTCAAAGGAAAGGGATGTATATTATTTTAAGAGGAATAAAGGCAATATAGTTTTACTTAATGTTATTTTAAAAACAGAATGATTCTGTATGTTTTTGCAACCCATGTGCATAATTCAAAGCTACAATGGCAAAAAACACATTCCCATCACAAAAAGGAAGAATAGCAGATAGAAAAGAATAGAATGAAAGCAAGATTGACTCACATTGTAAGTGCAGTCGCTGCCCTGAGAGGCCTGCAGGGTGTGAATCTGCCCTGACAGCTACCAACTCTACAGGGCCAAGCCCTACATCTATCTCATGGGACCATCACATGAGGTGGATCCTCAGAGGCTCCAGGTAGGTGACTGCACACACTGAGTAGGTCCAACAGCTGTGCTGTGACTTAAGCAGTTACCTTCAGTGCATAACTCTGCTCCAACCACTTTATAGTGCTTGGGCCTGACTTCTTGCAGTACCACTGCTTGAGGAGGAGCCTGAGACACCATCTAGGGGTTTATACAGCCCAAGTGAGGGGAGCAGCTGTGCTGGCACTAAGGCAGAGGCATTTGATGTGTAACCCTGCACCTACTTCTGCACAGTGCTTGGGCCCTGAACTCTTGCCAATGTGTAAAGGGAACCTGAGAGTCTGTCCCTAGGTCTGGTACTCAGTAAGGAAATACTGTGCTTGTCCTGGGACTTACATTAAGGTCTAAGGGCCAAGTATATCAGGAGTATGACCCAAGAAGTAAACATTCTTATTGGTTCTAAATATTAGCAGGGAAGTTACTTGCTATGAGAAGTTTAGAGACATCAACGCAAGGATTAAAACAAAATCATCAACAAGAGGAGAATAAAAAAGACCAAAATAAAAAAGACCAAATAAGACCAAAACCCAGAATTCCAGATCTCCAAATGGAAAGTTAGGGATGAATGGAATGGTCCAACTAAAACAAAATGACTTGGACTCCTTGAACTAGCAACAAAAGAAGTCCTGAAAAAAAGTGAAATCAGAAATAATCTCTCAATCTAGTAGCTGCTAAATGATGCAAAAAAGAATAACATACTACTAATGAGAGCCAATGAAGAAACAGAAGATAATGCAATGGACATTCAAGAACAACTATTTACTAATGTGATGGCAGAAAAATTCCCAAGCAAAAGAAAAGAAATTGACACAGATAAGAGAAACACACAGGATTCAAAGTAACCATGATCAAAAAGCAATCCACATCTTGGCATATTATAGTCAAAATACCAGCATACAAGGAGAAGAATGAAATATTGAAAGCAGATAGAGAAAAGGAACAAATCATATACAAAGGAAAGCCCTTCAGAATTACAGCAGACTTTTTGACACAAACACCCAAGTCAAGAAGAGCCTGAAGTGAAGTATTTCAAGCTCCATAAAAAAACAACCTCCTCAGGGTCAGGGATTTAGCTCAAGTAGTATCATCCCTACCTTATAAGCACAAGGGCTCAGGTTCAATCCCTGGTATAAAAGAAAAAAAAGAAAAGAAGAGAGGAGAAGAGAAAAGAAAAGAATCTCTAACCTAGACTGATACATGCTACAAAGCTATCCTTCATAGTTGATGGGGAAATAAGATACTTCAACATCAAACAACACATGAGATACTTCATGAAAACTAAACTTGTGTTATAAAAAGTTCTAAATAATGTTCTACAAAAAGACAGTGAAGGTCATAACTCCATGAGGCCTCACAGGATGAAAGCACTAGGAAATACAAGAAGTTAAATGGCAGAGGGAAAAAGAATAATAATAGAAGAGCCTACTACAGGAAAATACCATCCTTTCATTTCACATAAGAATGTGATAGAGTATTGAATTTAACTTTTATCATAATTCTGAATCCAACAAAATTACCTCTGAGTCTGTTTTTCAGACAAAGGACTACTATCTAGAATGTAAAAAGAACTTTAAAAAATCAATCCACCTAAATTTAAAGACCCACTCCAAAAATGGATGTCTGAAATGAACAGACATTTTTTTCAGATGAAGAAGTAAATGCAGCAAAGAAGTATATGAAGAAATGTTCAGCATCGCTGGTCATTCCTGAGATGCAAATGAAAACAATGCTGAAATTTCATTTCACTCCAGAAGGAATAGCTGTTATCAAGAGATCAACAAACAGCAAATGTTGGCAGGACTGCAGGAAAGAAGAAACCATTCTCCACTGTTGGTGAGGATGTAGACTAGTGCAACCATGGTGGAGATTAGCGTGGAAAGTCCCTTAAAAATTAGGATGTGAAGTCCCATTTGACCCTGCTAATTCCCTACTACATATATAGACAAAAGAATTAAAAGCACCATGTCACAGAGAAATATGTACAACTATATTCAATCTTGGAAACAGCCCAAATGCCCATCAATTGGAGTCTGGGTAAAGAAAATATGTTTGTTTGTTTGTTTGTTTGTTTAAGATGAAGGATGAGTCATGAAGAACGATAAATTAGAGACACATATTTAAATGGGTATACCTTGAAGACATACTTATAAGTGAAATAAACAGTACACAGATGTGTTAATACTCTATTTTTTCTTCACCATGAGAAACTAAAAGTGTAAATGAGTCCCAGAATGTATTATAGGTATTGTGAAACAGGAAAAAATGTTCAAATGGAAAGTGGAGAAGGGGTAGGATAAAATAAAGAAGGGAATGAAAAAAAAGATAGATGTTAAAAAATTTAAATATGAAAGCTTATGTTTAATAAGGGGCTGGGAGTGTTCAGGAAGGTACAGGAATGAGGAAAAAAATGAGAATCAAGATGTACCTTGTATAGGTAAAAATTTGTAATGTTGAATGTGACCACAGTATACATAAAAATGTACCAATAAACTTAATAAATTTAAAAAATGATGAAAGCAAACTGAAACATAGCAGGGAAAACAGGAAGTCCAAGTGTTATATATAAATAACATTTAAATGTTGTTTAAGATGTTTTTGAAAACTTTGTTGTGTAACACTTTTTTTTAATTTATGAACGAATACTATATTATCAATGTATTTTTAGGATATGTTGTGTTCTATTTGTGTTTTCCTTGTATGATGAATTTTAACATAATCTGCATATTCATACTTGTGACTATCCTCAAAATAAAAGTGTGATTCTACTGGAACAATAAATAGGTCACAGATAGATACATATCGCATCTTTTCTCTGGTATGAGAAAATGAAGATGTAAATGAGTCCTAGCATTGTATGTTATATATTGTGAAATAGAAAATGCTCAATGTAAAATAAGGTGAAAGGGGACAATGTTGAGATTGTAACAAAAAAGTAAGGAAACAAATTTTATATATATGGGGGGGTGATAGGGTGTGTGAGGCTATGGGAAAAAATGAGAATTAAGTTGTGTCTTATACTGGTACAAATCCCCATTGTGGAGTGCAATCATGATGTGTATATTTAATGTACCAATAAAGATAATTTTAAAAAAATAATAATAAAATAGCCACTGACAGTAGCCTTAAAGTTTATTATTGTTAAAGTAAACCAAATAACTTCTTTCTTTCAAATAGGAGCATCATTCAAATTATATTTCTTGTTTATATATTTTCTACCTATTAACTAATACCAGTAGGGGACATTAGAGGCAATCTCAGGAAACATTAGTCAAGTTCTGAGAAAATTGAACAAGGAGAACAGTCACTGAGAACAACAACTTATCAGGTTAATTACTGTTGTGGAGATAAATTGGCCTGGGCAGCTCTGGGAGTCAGTGTAGAACATGTACTTTAGCGTTACTTCAGTTAAGGGACAATTGATCAGGGACATGTAAACTTTTGTCAGTAACTGGATGGTAGTGATTAATCAGAAATATTAATATGTATAGCCCTTCTAGTCAGATATGTCAATACTTAGACTTCCGGCCTCCAGAGAAGCCCTTCAAGAACACTGTGCACAAAATATACTATAATGACAAGTTTCAAGAAGATATGGATAAGGAATAAGTAACATTTGCTGCATAGGCTGATATATGCCTGGTCCCGGGAAAAATTGTTTGTAGAATTAGAATAAAAAAAGATGGAGTTATGTGATTTTTTTTTTACCTCAGTTCTTGGGTTTTAGATGGTGTTAACTTTACAGTTTTAATTTATGCATTCACAGCCCATGTAATGGGAAGAGATGTTCAGTTTTTGCACAGTGGTCCTAATAACCTTAGTTCTCTTAGTGACAAGACAAATCTTCATGAGAATCAGACTCAGAAGCCATTGTGTTGGATTCAGAATTATTATGAAAGTTGAATTCAACACTTTATTGAACTTATATGAAATGAGAAGAGATTTTAATTCTGAATGAGATATAGATGGTTATAACAGAGACATCTATGTACACTCAAAGCTGAAAAAAATTATATACACACACACACATATATGTACAAGATATGCCTGTTTGTATGGCATCTTATGATGCTATTTTAATTGGAGGGGAGAGGAAAGGTTTCTGGGGGTTGGACCCACAGCCACTTTCATACTAAGCATATGCTCCACTGTTTTAGCTATAATCCCAGCCCCTGTGTCATCTCAATTTAATTTCTTCAATTTAATTTCTTTCTTTCTTTTCTTTCTTTCTTTCTTTCTTTCTTTCTTTCTCTCTCTCTCTCTTTATTTCTTTCTTTCTTTCCTTCTTTCTTTCTTTCTTTCTTTCTTTCTTTCTTTCATCATTAAGTAAATCAGTTTTCAAAGGGATGCCTATTCTTATCAGGCTCTGCTCCAAAAGTTCTCAATAGCTTCATTTCTACAACTACCATGAGATCTCAACGTGTTCCAGTAAGCCCTGCTCAAGTCGCACATAGGATAAAAAAGGTTACAATTAAAGACTTTGAAGAATCACAAACATAGTATAGAAAATACCCATAAATCCAAAGAGAAGCAGTCTAAAGAAGACAAAAATATATTTTTTAGAACTTTATAAATGCATGAGTCTGGCTTTATCTACCAGATTCACTAGACTTGTGCTGTCTCCCACAATAGCAAACAGCTGCCTTTGCTGGTTGAAACCTGGACTCAACATCAGCCTACTTTCAGTACTGTGTAAATCCCTGGTGTTATGAAGGCTAGTGTGAAGGATGAAGACCAAAAGCATAAGGAAATGAAAATGATGCAATAGAGTTTCCATTTATGAACTGCTAATGTCAACAACACATACATATTTGAAGAAATATACCCAACAAGAACTTGGTGGATAATATCTTTGTTAAACACTGAAAAAATACTGATGAGGAAGCATTAACATCCTCAGAGACAGTTGCCAGCCAATGTGTTTTGTAGGTTGAGAATTACAGTAATACACATTGTAGAGATCTATGATTTAACCTTAATGGACTACTAGAGTAGCAGGTGCTAAATATCACCTATGAAGCTCCAGAGCCTGTCTGGGTTTGATTGCCATATTAGGCAGCAAGGCTGAGGATATTTTGATTGCTAGAACTTTCTGTAATGTCATTTAATGGTTATGTCTCTAAAAGTAAAATAGTATTGGGTAGAAAAGGGTTAACTTAGCAGGCCTCTGTTGTTCAAACCACATGCACCCTAAAAAATAGCTTATTTTAGACCTTGTCCTTGAGTTGATCCTGGAATATACCATCTAAGTGTTTACTCTGCCTGATACAAGTGTTTTCTTATGATTGATGGCTTGGGATTTATGATTATACTTTCTCCTAACAGTGTGATTTCTGAAGAATAATTTTTTTCTCTGAGTGTAGGGGTGAATTTGAGTAAGCAAAGTCTGTTTCCTGGGTGTTATGTCCCTGTGTAACTGATCTGCAATGAAAATCTCGGATAACAAGACTTAGGTAAGCTCTTCAAGTCAGCAGTATGTCATATGGGTTGCCACACAGGGAACTAAGTACTTCCTTTGAGACTCCACTGAGCACAGCTATCTGGAAGCCTTCCCTTGTTTTCAGTTGAGTTTTATCACACACATCTTTTTCTTTTGATGATTGTGATCCCTATCTCTTCCATGTAATAAATTATGTCATAAATATTACAGCTTTTCTTCATTTTATATCCAATTCACTGTATCATCATTAAGCCTAAAAGTGGTCCTCAAGATTACAGCATACCTTATTAAACATTACAATATCTCTATAACATGAAAAGAAATGGACATCTGGAAATGTAATGTGACCAATCAATCATAAAGGAGCCCTGGTTTCTCTCTCTTCTCCCTTGGCCTTCTGCCATAAACCAACATATCAATTGGAGCACCTTAAGTAAAGAGGAGACTCTCTGAGGAAGCAACACAACCAGAGGTTTATGTGATAATTTCTTCTCTTTAGACTCAAAAGGCCATAGGGCCATTTCCACACTATAGTGAAAAAGTAAATATTCAGATCACTCAGCTAGTTCTGACATGATGCAAATTCCCAGAAACTTGAATCAAAACAAACAGTTAAAGTAGAAAGAAACAAAAAGTCCCATACATAGAAGAGAGCATTTTGTAGTTAATGATTACCAACACAAATTTTCTGTTCTGATATACTACTACTATTTTCTTTATATTAAATAGGAAAACTATTAACTTTTATCAGAAATATGTAATAGTATGTCCCATATCATCAAAGACTTCTCAGAAGATATTCTACTGCTCAGTAACAGTGATTACAACCTCTAACTATGAATCACTAAGATGATATTGGCTTATCAACCATACCATAACTTAAAAAAATAAACACCGATCCTTTCCATCTTTAGATATTCATCATAAAGAACATTCACTGATGCCTGAGAGTCAGAGTTTAACTAAATTTATAGATAATCTTCTATTGTTATTTTCTAATAGAATTACATTTATGCCTATATTTATTATTGTTACCATGTTAAAATGATATGATTTTCTTAAATGTATAAATATTTATAGTCAAACATAGTGAATAAGTGCATATTAACTATGGAACAGAGATTTGATTAAAAGAAACAAACAAAGGCCAACTAACTGTCAAAATAAACTGTAAAGGAAAACTGTTGGCATGTGAAAGAAATTGGTCACACAGTCATAAGGCTTGTCTTCAGAACGTCCATGCTACAAGCCACTTTTTTCATCAGTCTTGTTAGCAGGAACATCAGCGTCATGGATGTCAAGATTAAATCCTTATTACTATCACCTTTTATTTTGACACAAATATCTTCTCAGTCTGCCAAGACCAGTGCTGTTTTCTTCAGCAAGTGATGATGCCGTCTACTCTTTTTTGTACATGATTCTTGGAGAATCATATTTTACAGCCAGTTGCTACTTTCTCACAAGCATTGTTTCCTTCAACGCCTATCAAAAAGTCAGAATAAATGTCAAATTTCTGTTGCTTGTTTACATCACTCCAAATGAAGAGGGTGGCATGATTTATCTTCATATCAAAGGAACTTTTTCAAAAATTGTTGTTATATCCAATTTTTCTTTCTCAAATATCACACCATAAATACACAGTAAGCTGACTATTGGAATAAACAAACTCTCTGAACTTTTTATTGTTTTATCAGATATTGTAGGAAATTGACTGTCGATGGTATGTACCATGATTTTCTTTTCTTTTTCTATTTTTGGAATTCCCATCCATAATTTCTCCTTATATGAAAATAGATTAATTTCTCTCACTCTGTTTGTTATCAATGCTTCATACATTCTCTTGAACTTCTCTGAACTCCACCCAACTTCACAAAGATAATGCATTTGTGCTACTTCTAGCTCCTGGTTTTTACTCTGTCACTACCTCAGACTTTAGCATCATTCTTCTTTACTTTCTTCAGACTTTCTTCTCTCTCCCTACCTCCTTCTCCATAGTATTATTATTCAGACATACTTAATCCTCACTGTATTGCAAAGCAATTTACAATGAAAGAAGACAGGAAATAAGGGATAAAAAGGAAAAGGAAGGAGGGAGAAAATGGAAATAAAAATAACAAAACAAAAAAAAGGAAAAATAAGAAAAGAAAGGAAAGAGGAAATGATGCCAAACATATATTCCTGCTTTCAGCTAAAATGTCTCTAATTTCTCACCTTAACAGAAAAATACTCCATGGGAAAATTCATTACATTCACTTGCCAATATTCTTGTTCATATAATATCCTTTTTAGGTACAAATTACAGACATTCACTATAAAGACTTTCTCTATAAAGGTCTTCTATCTCATATAATAGTTAATAAATCCTTCTAATGCAATACTTTTTTGCATTCTATATATAATAATATGATTAGTACAATGTATATTATACAGTATGTTACAATATATCAGGTCATAACAGAGAGAGAGAGAGAGAGAGAACAGGAATCTACAGCCAAGGAAAGAATCCATAATAGAGGCCATCTTTCTGGGCAGCTTGATCTTGAAACTTCCAACTTCTAAAAGCAGAATGAATAAGCTGTTGTTTACTAGCCAGCTAGTCTGTGGGATCCCTAGAAAATGTATTTGTAAGTTCACAGCATTTCTAAAGGATCAACACATAAGCATTACAATTGTTAAAGAATGAGGGCACCAGCCACACCAGCTGAGAACCAGTGCTCTTTGACTAGCCTGAAACAGGCTCCTCATATTTACACTCAACTAGAACTTCCATCATCATTTTCCTGCAAGTTTCTAAACCCTTTGGATTAAGAAACCAGCACTTAGGGGTGGGGGAGTTAGCTCAGTGGTTCTGGTGCCTGTCTTGCAAGAGCAAGGACCCAGGTTCGATCCCCGGAAACCACATAACAATACTGTGCATGGAGACTCATCCCAGCAGCAACCAGTACCACATACCACAGTACCGGGCGCAGTGGCTCACTCCTATAATCCCAGCACTCGGGAGGCAGAGGCAGGAGGATTGCTGTGATGTGAGTTGGAGGCTGAGTGCAGGGCCAGCCTGAACCACAAAGCAAGACCCTGTCTCAAAAAATTAAAAATTAAAAATTAAAGAAAAAGAACCCAGCACTTGGTTAAGAACACTTACCTATATGGAGACAAAACCACACTTTGCTATTGGATGGAAGAATGATAAAACAATGAAATACCCTTATATTTCTTAATACAATGTCTGCTTATATTAAGTCCTCCATGAAAGTTACACATTTAATTTACTATAACTTTCAACATAGTAGGAGTCATGAAAGGTTCTCTTTACTCCTTGGGAAGGTCGGGCAGAAAAATCTCAAGTTGGATGCTAGCCTGGGAAACTTAGTGAAGGACCTTATCTTAAAATAAAATGAGAGAAATAAGTGGAGATAGCACAGTTGTAGATCACTTTCCTAGGATTTTGAAGTCCTGTGTTTCATCCCTAGCTCAAAAATATGTTTTTCTTTTTCAGAACAGAGTGCAAGCTTTCTAAAATAGAGTGCAAAGTTACACAAACATCACATTTCTTTCACAGAATCCCTAAGCTGTCAGCCATACAAAAAGAGGTTTGGTACTTTCCTTACTTGCAATAAGTATTCATTGGTAAGAAACATTTTGTAGATACCTACAACAAGATAAAATGACTTCAAATTAGCTATGACTAATTCTGTTTTTAAATGATGAAAGACAACAGAGGTCCTTTTTCTAGAGTTTCAGGTCAGTTTCAGGTCCTTTTCTAGAAAAATAGCAATCTGTGATAGAGCTGCAATATGAAGCTGAAGTTAGTGCGTAAAGGTGGTTTCTGGAATTGAAAATACCAGCTGCTTCCGTTTTTGCAGTCACTTACGAGCAAAGCAAGGGAGAGTTGAGACCAGAGCTGGGGCCTGGAAATGGCAATCAAACGCACAGCAGAGGACAAAAGGAAGAAAGCGATCTCGTGGACTTGGGAAAGATACAGTTCATCCATCACACACCCAGAGAAAATTGCTCTGTGTTCTGGAAACACGAGAATCATTTCTGTGTCCATCTGTACATAGTGAAGCAACTCAAGAGATTTAAATCCTTAAAACACAACCCGTGGTTCAAAATGATTTTCATGTAACGTTTTAAAGAAATTAAGTCTTTAGAACTGGAAAACATGAAAATATCTTTTTGGACTGATCAGTTCAATCATCTTTCAAGTTTTCAGTTTCTTTCATCATACTGGGTTAGTAATTTTATAATTTACTCTTTTAGATATCCAAGAGGTTTCTTTTTTTTTTCTGAAAATATCCAGTGATTTGAAAAGAATTTTAGTTGAGCGAAGTATGTCTTTGTTGCGTTTGTCGTACCTGTCACACCTTTCATTTTGGTTTGAACTTCCTTATCCCTAACTACCTTTTGTTTGGTCAGATGCCGCTGTGATCACCGCTTCTTCATGGATGTTGCCAGGCTCCATTCCAGCGAACCCACTGCACAGAGCATCTCCCTTCACCGCACCTCACAGTTCATGTTTCAGACTTCTACACGTCGGCTGCTGTGCCCCTAAGCGAGCTGTACCACACAACTTGGGATTTTTGAATACTATGAAAAGAACCTTTGAATATAGCTACTTAGAATTTATACTTGTCTTTATCTATATCCCCTAAAGGAAAATTCTAAATAGATTCTTAGAAAATGCTCCAGAAAGTTCAGGAGATCTGGTAACTAGCTCTTTAAAAAGTGATTGGCTTGCTATCCTCAAATTTGTCAAGATTGGTATTTTTCCATCTAATCTATTTTTCCTCCTAATCTCCTATTCTCTGTACATAGAATTGCTTGTACATCTAGCATCGTTCCCTGCAGGGTTACTATGCTCTTTCATGTACTGGAAGCCTAATATCATAAGAGCAGTATACCTCATCCCTATGATCAATGCAGCTTCATAAATTCTTTCCTGGGGCAACTTCATGAAAGGATTATCATATACCTACCTGAAAATATGCAGTTACACCTTAAGGACTTGAGTGCTATTTATGAATGTTTTCATAAACATTCCTTCACACATCTGAAATAAACAAAATGATAACGATGATAATGGAAGTATTATTTTACTTTTTACTGTATTACATTCTTTGTCAGAATGATACTTTTTTGTTTGTTTGTTTGTTTGAGACAAGGCCTTGCTTTGTAATTCAGGCTGGCCCTAAACTCACTATGTAGCTCAGACTAGCCTCAAACTCAGGAGTCCTCCTGCTTCTGCCTCCCAAGTGCTGGGATTACAGGTGTGAGGCACCATGCCCATCCCTGTGGTGAGTCATTCTTTTTTTTCCCATCTAATTTATGATCTGCCAATGATTGGAAATACACAAAATAGCTCTGTTATAATCATTTTCAAAATTTAACTGGTCTCGAAATCAAGGGATCATGAATATTTTTTGAAAGAGTTCGATAACAAATGCTTGACAATTTGTGTACCAAGTGATAGTGTCACATATATCACGTGGAGAATTGCACAAAGTTTAAAATGCTGAAGATGACAGCTGCACTCTGAGAAGCACATCACTAGGCAGGTTTATCCTGTGCACACAAAGAGGATGTATTGATGCAAGAGCTATGATTATAAAGTCTTACCACACATCCAAGATACCAATCTAATAAGATTTGTATAAATGTGAAAAATAAATCCTATTGTTTATAGAACCGTGATGAACAAATAACAAAACATTATTATAACAAAAAAAAAATTGATGTAGACAAAAACATAGTAAATATAGGATACTTTAGGTTACTACAGAAATACTCTAATCATAAAATTATAGTATAATAAAGACTTCTACAACAATATTACTCTGATAAGGCATGTAAACTTGCCTATTTAAAATGAGCTCTCAATTATGTTAATTTAGATTTTTAACTAACTGTTGGTTTATACATATTTACATACTTAAATGTATAAATTCATTAAAACTTGAAATTTTAATCATTTGTGAATATTTAATTCAATAATATTTACTACTTTCACACTGTGGTATTACTATCATTTCTATTTCTGCATCTTTTTCATGTAACCAAACAGAAACTCTGCAGCTATTAAGCGATAAGATATAGATATATTGATAAACATTTGGGCCATTTCTTACCTTTTTGTCTGTTGTGAATGAAATTACCCCAGACCTTGGCAGATGGCTATCTATTCAGTGCCCTCTGTGTTTGTTTACTTTCCTGGAGCAACGCCAATGGTTGTGAACAAGGCTATCATTATACTTTTGATCACTGCAATAACATAAATGTATGTGTAGTGTACTTATTATGTGCTCAGTATGGTAGCATGTTGCATATATTGCCTCACTGAAACTTGATAGAAGCTAAATAAAGTTAGGGCTATAATGTTCATTTTATAAATTTGTTAGTGAGCTCTCAAGTTTCAAGAAGCCACAAATCCAGATAGGACAGTGCCATAAATAAATTTCAAGTCTTCATCAGGACTGAGTGCTGTCTATTATGACAAGAGAGGTATGGAATTTCCACAAGCAAAACAAGTGCTTTTACTTCTGCACTCAGGATTTACAAGACTCAGAAGTATGGAAATAAAATTATCTTGCTCTCATAAAATAAGTCATTTTGAAGGAGAAGTCTTCAGTTACAATTCGTTCAGACAGACCTTTGAAGATGGAGTTTCATTGCCTTTAAAATTTAGTTTTAAGTTGAGTAATAAGATCTTCCTTTGTTGACAGACATTCAGGTTTTAACAATAAGGCTGATTTCTTTCAATAACTTTAGTATTAACTTGAAATTTTATTGTAAACTTACTTGTGTTTAATTTTCTAGAGCATATTCTAAAAATTAATCTTTTATTTTAATGCCTCTGTGTTTTAAAATGTGGCACATCTTCTTTTTCAACTCTCTGAAACTATTTTCTTGTAATCTTGAAAACTTAAAGAAAAAGGCAAGTACTTAATAGCTACATTCACAATCAAGAAAAAAAATTGTAGCAAAGTAAACCGGATACAAAATTAGTAATAGAAGGCTTTTAGAAATAATTGGTTATCAAAATATATGCTGGCATCTTTAAAAAAAAAATGTTTGCAATTTAAGTTCCAGAATTGAAAGAGAGAGCCAGAATGGTCCAGGGATATTCCAATATAAGTCAGTGATGACTCTGTCGCATGTCAACAAAGGCAAGCTACAGGGACAACTCTTACCCTCAAAGTGGGGTTAGCCCATGGATCAAGGGATTTAAAGAAAAGCTGAATTCTTAGGAGATCCCTCATGACTACCTATTATATCCATTGCTGGGTCATCACATCTTTAAGTTGGAGGAATAAGAGAAATAAAACACATTAGAAATGGCAAGCAAAATAAAATTAAGGCTCAGAAATGGAGTGTTATCAGCCCAAGAGTGTATCACCTTGTTACAGGAATGTGAAGTGTTTTGATGCATGGTCCTTAAATGTGAAGATTCCATACCTTATGTTTCAGGGCCTGCTGTGGGTCACATAACTAAAATTGCACTTATTTTCCTTTTCTGGGTAACAGAGAATTGTGAGGTGTAAGGCATATAACACACAATAGCTCTAAAAATATCTAGAAGCACAAAGACACTAAGTGAAATTATTTACTTCTGGTAACAAGACTTGATCAAAGATTACTTCTCAGTTCACATATGCAAAAAAGTATTGACAAGCCTTCAGAAATGTGGTTTTATTATACTCTTCTTTCCATAGTCTTTCCTTCCCCACCAGGGCAAGAAAAATGAGTGATAGAAATTTTCCTAAGGCAAAATTTCCCATAAATGATAACATTTGTAATTGGAAACCTTGGCGAATTCAGAGGGCATTTACAGAATCAAATTCAAACTTGAAATCTTTCTTCCCACAGTAAGTAAAAGTTAAATACCTCTATTAGTTTTTCCAGTTTAATCTGGATTTCTGGCAGTCCGCACCACACCTGGGGGTGACATAGGCCACCAGCCTGCTATGCAGGTTTGTGTCTCTCTTTTCAGCAGCTCTGTCATGGTGAACACTCTCCTTTCTTTTACCAAGCAAGATGACAATCCATGGAACAAGGAAGTTTACTCTACATCCTCAGACAAAAATCCATAAGCCCCAAGAACTCTAAGCATTTCCAGTCTTGCAGATTTGTCCTGTACTTGGCTACTTTCCAATGCCTTTTGATTTGTAAAATAAGTTTTGCTTAGTGGTTTTGATTGTTTGGCAAGAAGGCTCATCTGATATGAGAAACTTTACCATTCCTCTGGATTTATATCTAATGCCACATTTCCAAAGTTTTTATTAAATGGATTGCCTTTTTGAATAAACCAAGTAGTATGCATAAAAAGTCACTTCAAAGTATTTGGAGACAGAAACAAAATATCCAACTTGATCTGTCATTTTACTAAATTGGACTAATAATAAAAAATAAATGGGCTGACAGGCTTCCTAATAAGAACCATACCAGCTGGCATCTAGCAAGCAGAGAATTCTATGCTGACCTTTCTCACCTATTCTGTCTTATCTAAAATCCTCCTGTGGAAATGAGGTGTAAAAATACCAGATGATTACAGCCATGCAAAGGTATGAAGATCACTATAATTTTGTAAGGCATTCTGATTAATTAAAAAGAGATTTATTTCACAATGGAAAAAATAACTGAACCTAGAAGGGGAAATAAAGTGAGATTATTTAGCTTATCAATAGCACATTTTTCTTTCACCTAGGGAAAGGTTTTGTTCTAAAAGGTTATTTTTTAAAGGTCAGGCAAATGATGTGTCAGCACTCACTGCTAAAAGGCTACCCTGTAATAAATAATACAATATCTGGAGATGGATGGCAGAAGTTGAGAATCAAGCCTTGGGGTTTCAATAGTTGAAAATATTGATGAGGCTTTAATTTGACTAGGTCAGGTGGCATTTAACTAGACCTTGAGTTAATACTTCTTGTTTTCTGTCTTGGATCATGTTTTGATGATTACTTATTTTTCTTTTGTCTTGTTCAGAATTTTTAAACTTTAGGACACGCAAAACCCTTATTAGATGAGTCACTTCTTTTCTCACATGAGTCTTCTCTTTGGATTATAATTTCTTGGTCACCCACTTTTTTTTTTTTGGTTATTTCTATTGATCCCAAATAAAGCCCATACAATTCCAAATTCTTTGAATAGGTGTTGTTGAACTTTTTTAGTTGCTAATAAAGTTGCACATGGTTTAGTTAGTAAGTTTTGTATACACACAAAAAAGAAGATTACAAAAAAGTCCAATATAAATCCCTAAAAAACATAGAAAGTGTCCTACCTAATCTTAAGAATTGTTTGTGTCATCCATAGGCAACATAACTTTCAATGATTGAAGCTTATATCATGTTCTTCTGTAAGTGGAAGTATGAAGTACTATCATATTATAACGCAAGAGACATCAGTGAAGCATTTACCAACTTAATTGTCTTAAATACCCTTACACTTTTTAACATTTCTAAAATACATGCTAGATGAAATTGAAAAAAACTTGAGAAATCTTATAGGGTTAGAAACACTAAACTACATAAGTATATATAGGTAAGTATTGATGGAAATTAATCAACCATAAAAGAGAAGAAATATCCCAAGAAAAATCTGAGGTGCACATATTTTATCACACTAGTGGGGCAGATAATTATGAAGTGATAAAATTAGCAATATCTGGTTTCTCAGACACAAATCAAAAGTCCCTGGTTTCTCAGACATAAAACAAATCAACTAAATTAGAAAATAAAGTTCAAATATCACATGCATGGATAAAGCCATTGAAATAGGAAACTGTGTTTGTCTTTAGAATAGTTACTCAACATTTGCTTTGCAATTCTGAGAGCCCCATCATCACTGCCTATTATCATTGTCTAAGATCAGGCTGAGAATCTATATCTGCCCTGTATCAGGTGTACCACAAATTCATTTTGTTGTTGTTTTATGTCAGGTGAACCAAACATTGGCGGAGTACTATCATAACAAATATAAAACAGTGTGGAAAAATAAAGGAGCGGTCTCTAATATGTTAATAATTCTGAACTTCCAGATAGCTTTCTGTTTTTAAAGCCCTGAAGCAAAGGGATTTAGTTTGAAAGGAAAATAAGAAAAAGAATATTCATTGAAAGTCATAACTTCTCTGTGCCAGTACACAGGTGAGATAAGGTCTTTTCATATCACAGAGCACTCAAATTACATCCAATATGTCAAGTGCACTTCTGCTGTAGCTGCTCTTTCTTTTTCCATTACGTTCCTCTCTATAACAGACATTTTGGACAGGAAAATTGGAGGAGCAAGTTGCTAATATTAAGGCAAAAACTCAAAAAGGTTTCTTTGAGTCTTTTGAGTGAGGAATCAGAGAGGAAAAGAAGTGGTGGTCAGGATGTAACTAAGTCTCCATGGTGGGTGAATTTCTCAGGGATGGAAATATTCAAAATATGTATGAATTAAATGAAATCAGAGAAAAATGCAGTAAGAGCTTCATTTATAGAATGTATCATTCATGTAGAAAACTGAATGCATTGACAGAGATGGCACCACTTTCAATGCAAAACACAACTGTTCTAAATGGGAAAGTCCTTGATAAATGAAAGGGAAGAAAGAAAATAGGAGGGGCAAACATTCTGCTTGTAGTAAAAGAGTGGCTGTGTATCACTCTGACAATATTCTTTCTTTTCTCCTCTTCCTCTACACATAACATTCTCCCTGCAATTATCTGTGGGATTTCCTTTCTCCTCCACCTGAAATGTTCAGGTAGCATGACCTTTATATCTCTAACTTGTTTACTGTAATTAGCCTCAAAATACTTTTTTTTTTTTGCAGTTTTAATCTTCAATATCTTCCCAAGTACAAAAGCAATCAATTTAAAATTAACAGTATTTGGAATTTTTACTTATGTTTTTAGTCAATGTGATATTTTAAATCACATGGATGAAAACGGAAAAGTTAAATTTAAAAATGTATTACACAAATGTACAAAACTAACTACAAAAAACACGTAACGAAGCTTTTAGATTCCCATTTTGCATCATGTAGATTTCTGAAACTATTAAAGCTTACAATTTCTTCTAGATTTTCAGGAACCCAATAGTAACTTTCCAGGATATAGTGCATTGTCATTGTTTGTATATGCATCTGTTTGATACAATATATTATAAATATTTTAATTATTTTCTTTATTGCCTTGATCATTGGGGACACAAAATATGAAAGCCTGATAAATAATTGTATTAACTGATAAATGTATGAATGTGAACTACCAAAATGTATTTAAATTTTATATATATTTATACATTATATATATAAATTTTATATATAATAATATATAAATTATATATAATTTATATGTATATAAAATATATAATTTATATATTATATATATGTATATATATCCTGTATATAGATTGAGGTATTGATTTGCTCCTGTTTTTTGTGAGCAAAGATAAACCTAACTGTTTATGTAAGTGGTTGAATCATAAACATTCATAGGTCACTGCACAGTGACAAGTCAGTAATAAAAAAAGAATGTTGCAATTCTGGGCACTTGTTTTGTACCCTACATTCCCACCAGTCTGCACTTCTAACATAAAAGACAAGTCACTCCTAATAGTACAAAAGCAAAATCATCTCCCTCTCTGCATCCCCTTCTTCTTTGTTGCAGACCTGTGAGGCTGCAGATTGAACCCTGAGCTGTGGTTCAGCTCAGGCAAGCATTTTTTCAGATTTCTAGCTCCTGGTTGGGAAATCAACATCTCCTCTTTCCAGTCTTCACACGAGCATTTCTGAGCCTAGAGAAACAATATAGCGTGGCTCATCAAATCCATCATTAAACACATTTGCACTCATGAGAAGCCTGTTTATAAAGGAGACTCACAAAAAATAAAGATGAACCTATCCGTTCCAGGAATAAGCGATACTAATGAAAACCAGTGGTGAGTGTGATTAACATCTATTTTTACTGGGATAGACTAAATGAATATGAGAGGTGTATAATTAGAGGTCTAAAGACATCATGAAAATATATGTGTTTTGGATCTTGCAATAATAGTCTTGACTAATGCCCACATCATTTACAATTTATGAGATTAAATGAAAATTAAGTGGATAATATGAATGAGTGCTTGACTATGAAAGTAAATATGTCAATAGTCAGTTGAAAATGTGCAGAACAGGATCATATAAGACAAAGAAAAGTAAAATTCTAGGCATGCAGGGGCCTCTATACATTTATAATGCTAAAGTAAGTTGCTTACCAGTTTCGTTTTTGCTTCAAATAAAGACTGAAATTACAGAGACTATGTGGCCAGTCCCTGACCTCTTACAAAACTCTTTTTGTTATCTACTTTTAAATTTTTACTCACACCTCATAATTGTCCATACGTATGAAGTACAGTCTAACCTTTCAATGCGCACAGTAATATGCAGTGATCCAATCAAAATAATTGGCATATTCAGCATCTCAAATATTTATAGTTTATATTAGGAACATTCAAAATCCTATCAGTCATTTTAAATACATTTCTACTATGAACTATATTTACTTTCTATATTTCCTATCCACCTGCCTCTTACTCATGTTTCCTACACTCTCACCTCTTCCTTACCCTTTTCCTTAATCTTTATTCTATTCCCTCTGTTATGAGATCAACATCTTCAGCCTTCACAACCAAGTGAAAACATGTACATTTTGAGGACTATTTTTTGATATCTAATTTTGTAATAGTAAAATTCCTAGTAAAATCTCCAGAATCTTTATTGTTTCCCCCATTGCCTTATAAATTTCTATTCTAGCTCATTGAACAAATAAAAACACTTTCCAGTGAAATAAATAGCTAGAATTAATTCTTGATTAAAAAAATTTAGAACTAAATAGTTTTCTTTTACTGTATTCATGTAAAAATCTCCCTTTAAGTGGAAAAGAAATTACAGAATCACTTTATTCAATTTAATATTTTGAGTGTATGTTATTCTACTTATTTTGTAGTGAGTTTCTGTTTTCAAGTATTTATGAAGCTGTGACAAAGACAGTGTTTGATTGCCTGAAGGTCTTTTATTTGAAACTGAAAGAGGATAGCTCAGAAATTTATGGAAACAAAGCCAAAGTCCAGATACTTTCCCCTCCATGGCTTTTAGAAAGTTGTAAATCCCATGGAACATCCTATCCCAACAGAGAAAAGCTAATCAGGCTTCTTGAAACAATCTTGTTGATTCATATGGATGTTCACAAACCTGTGACAATGCTTATTACCAAAAAGAAAAATTCAAGTTCAAAGTGAACTCTCTTAACGTCTAAATCCAGCTGGATAAAAACTAACTTCATAAATCTATTCAGAGTCACATTGTTGAATTTTTACATGTGCTATGACTCATCAGGCTGATAGTACTGAGGAACATGTTATCTCTCAGATGGGATAAAGGATGAAGGAAGCACTATCTTAGCCAAAATCACAGGGATGCGCAGTGTCTTTGCATCTCATTTAAAGAGTTTCTGTACTCATTGGTGTAAGGCAAAGATTGTCTCCCACTGTAGAAGTTGAAAGGCTCAAATGCGAATATTGCCAGGAGTTTTGCAGCTGTATTGTAGGCATGAGCCTTTAAATTACTGTGATGTGGTAGCTCTAGCCACATTCCACTTGAGAGGCATCAATTTAAAAACCAACGTGAGGCTGGGTAGGCTGGTACACCCGCAATCCCAGCACTCTGGGATCATGAAGCAGGAGAATTGCAAGTTCTAGCCCAGCAAGACCAAAATCTCAAAAACATAAATAAATAAAAATTAAAAATAAATAAAAATAAAAAGGAGACTTTGAATTCAAGTCCCAGAACCCAGGAAAAAAGCTAAAAAAGATAAGGAAACAAAACAGAGTGCAAAGTATCTAGGAATATCACATTTCAGGGGACACATCCATTTATTATTATTTGTTAGCTTAGCTTAATATAACATTGGATTTTAAGGTTATGAAATTATATTATAAACTTTAAAAAAGGTTAATCATTATTTAGTCCTTTTATATAGTATCTTTACAAAGAACAATGGCACCAATGGGAATTTACATTAAAATACATTTAATGTCTGTCATTTTGTACTCCCCCAGGATAATATTTTTGTCCTTGTGCCCAAGCTTGTTTTCCACTGACTACGATCTGTGGCCTTTTCAGATATTTTATTGCATCTTTGCTCTGTATACAAAATGATTTCTGGTTTAGCAAATTGGATCTGGAGGAAACAGGGTGATCTATAACCTTCATTCAGACATATACATTTGTTGGTACTCAGTTACAATATATGTCTTAGAAAATGGCCAAGGATTTCCATGTCTAGTATTTGTAGGCAAAAGACATGATAATGACTGGTTTTGATATTCTTTCTTGTTCGCTAATCAGTCAGTCTTGGTGATTTATTCTTATTTAAATATATATAATCAGCATTGTCATTATTTTCATTATTCTTTTTAGCACTTTCTAAATTCATCTTTTGGTGCATTGTGGTCCAACCGTAAAAAGTATGGAACAGAAGTGGAGTTTTATGTGTATTTCTTAGGCATTAAAAGTATTTAAATAAATAATTGCTGACACATTACCAATTCTATGAGAATGCTGAACCACAGAGCAAATAAACCCCCTAAAATCCCAGAATAAACACAAAACCATGAATTATAGCATTATAAACAAATTACTTGAAATCAATAATAAATAAAAATAATCCTAAAAACTTACAATACAGTCCAAAACCCAAGGAAACATTTTAAAATTAAATATAGATAGTATGCATCTTAATGTTGATTTCAGACATTTTGAAGGATAATTATTTGTTTTTATACCTGCACATTGAAATATTTAAGGGTGAAGTACCATGATACCCCAAATTTAACTTTCAAATGATTTGGTATAGTACTAAAGATGCATAGATTTTTGGTAAATGAATAGATGTATATGTAGATAGATGACTGATAAGTGGATAGTTAATAAGTAAAAGAAAGATGGTTAAGTGGGTATGTAATGGATAATTGATTGGAAAATGGATATTTGATAGAAGATAAGTGGATAATAACCAAGACCGACGGACATTTGATAGATCGATGATGAATGGATGGAGAGATAGGTGACAAGCAGTCAATAGACGCATAATGAATAGGTAAATGAGTGGATATGTGATGGATGATAGATCAGTGGGTGCATATGGATGGTGGATAAGTGGCTAGCAGGATAGCTATTTAATGAGCATATAATCAGTTTATAATTTATGGTAATAGTGGTGTACGTTACACAGTAAGAAATGTATGTGATTAGAGGAGAATAGCCCCAGAACAGTTTACATAAAACTAGAAAAAAAGTATGTAAAGAGAATAGCTTTGTCCATATCAAGCACAGTAGTAATGTCATTTTCAGAAACTTCACTTTAATAAATTTGTCATTCATCAAAATCTATAAAGTGATGATATAAACTTACCATTTAGCATATTTTATGATTCATTGTACTATTTTTTGTTTTTTTGAGACAGGGTCTCATTTTTGTAATTCAGACTGGCCCTGAACTCAACCTTGAATTCACAACAACCCTCCTGCCCCTGCCTCCTGAGAGCTGGAATTATAGGCATGAACCAACACACCTGGCACTGTGGTATGTGGTTCTAATTGTTAGCAGCTGTGATTCTCCACACCCAGCATTGTTGTACATGGTTACCTACCGGGGATGGAACCTGGATCCTTGTGCTTGGAAGGCAGGCACTGAAACCACTGAGCTAAATCCCTGGCCCAGTTCATAGTACTCTTACCATTATTTCATACTATTTTTGTTTTATTCTTCACTCCACTCTATAAAACCAAGTGGGCAAACATTTTTTCATTTAAAAGTCATTCCCATTATATGCAGAATCCATCTAGTTCCTAATGAAACCTTAATAAATATGTTTTAACTGGGCTTTAATTTGCCAAAGGCTAAAACTAGATCTAACTCTTTCACCATTTACCAAGCTAGAATCAAAGTGAATAAGAGACCTAAATATTAAAACAGACACTCTAAACCTACTACAAAACAGGTTAGGTAAAACTCTTGAAGACATTGGCTTAGGGAAAGACTTCATGAACAAAACTTCCATAGCACAGGAAATGGCTGAGGAAATCAACAAATGGGACCTCAATCTTTTAAAAAGCTTCTGCACAGCAAAGGAAACCACCAACAGTGCAAACAGGCAACCAAAAATGTGGGAAAAAATCTTACCAGCTGATCCTCAGATAAAGGGCTACTATCTAGACTATATAAAGAGCTCAAAAAAATCAGCCCACCCAAATTTAACGACCCAATTCAAAAATGGGCATCTGAAAAGAATAGATATTTTTCAGAGGAAGAAGTAAGAGCAGCTAAGAAGCATATGAAGAAATGCTCAACATCATCAGTCATTTGAGAGATGCAGATGAAAACAACATTGAGATTTCTTCTCACTCCACATAGAATGGCTGCCATTTCAGAATCAGCCAACAGCAAATGTTGGCGAGGCTGCACAGAAGAAGAACCCTTCTCCACTGTTGGTGGGACTATAGACTCGTACAACCCCTGTGGAGATCAGTTTGGAGATTCCTCAAAAAGCTAGGATTGACGGTCCCATTTGACCTGGCCATTGCCCTGCTAGGTATATGTACACAAGAATTAAAAGACTCATATCACAGTGACATATGTGCACCCGTGTTTATAGCAGCCCAATTTGTGATTGCTACATCTTGGAAACAACCCAAATGTCCATCAACTGGAGACTGGATAAAAAAGCTGTGGTTCTTCTACAGAATGGAGTATTACTCTGCCATAAAAAATGATAAGTTTGAATCATTTCTACTTAAATG